>JBAMNC010000596.1:0-157500 GCA_037902135.1 Cetoscarus ocellatus
TTTTCAGGCAGGAGAACATGCTGTTGCAGACGGTTTGGTCAAATCTGACTTAAATTTGGGGTTTCGAGCATTTTCCATTGGGTCAAATTTTAGAAAAAAACGACATGCTAACATATGACTTTTTTGCCATTTCAGACCATAAAAAGAAATATGCAAAAAAGGGACTTTTTGGGACACGTTGAGGCGGGAAAACAAGCTGGTGCAGACGGTTTGGTCATATTTGACTTAAAATTGGAGTTTTGAGCATTTTCCCTCGGGTCAAATTTTAGAAAAAAACGACATGCTAACATATGACTTTTTTGCCATTTGAGACCCCCAAAAATTTTCCCAAAATAGACTTTTTGGGACTTTTTCAGGCAGGAGAACATGCTGTTGCAGAAGTTTTGGTCATATTTGACTTAAATTTGGGTTACAAGCATTTTCCCACGGGTCAGATTTTTGAAAATAACGACATGCTAACATATGACTTTTTTGCCATTTTTGACCCCCCAAAAATATGCCAAAAAGAGACTTTTTGGGACTTTTTCAGGCAGGAGAACATGCTGTTCGAGAAGGTTTGGTCTTATTTGACTTAAAATTGGGGTTTCGAGCATTTTCCCTCGGGTCAAATTTTAGAAAAAAACGACATGATAACATTACTTTTTGCCATTTCAGACCATAAAAAAATATGCAAAAAAGTGACTTGTTGAGAAAAATTGAGGCATGAAATCAAGCTGGAGCAGACAGTTTGGTCATATTTCACCTGAAAAATGAGTTATGATCTTTTTTCCCTCAGGTCAGATTTTTGAAAAACGACATGCTAACATATGACTTTTTTTGCCATTTTGGACCACCCAAAAAATATGCCAAAAAGTGACATTTTGGGACTTTTTCAGGCATGAGAACATGCTGTTGGAGAAGGTTTGGTCTTATTTGACTTAAAATTGGGGTTTCGAGCATTTTACCTCGGGTCAGATTTTTGAAAAAAAAACGACATGCTAACATTTGACTTTTTTTGCTATTTTTTACCCCCCAAAAAATATGCCAAAAAGAGACTTTTTGGGACGTTTTCAGGCAGGAGAACATGCTGTTGCAGACGGTTTGGTCAAATCTGACTTAAAATTGGAGTTTCAAGCATTTTCCATTGGGTCAAATTTTAGAAAAAAACGACATGCTAACATATGACTTTTTTGCCATTTCAGACCATAAAAAGAAATATCCAAAAAAGTGACTTGTTGAGAAAAATTGAGGCAGGATATTAAGCTGGAGCAGACAGTTTGGTCATATTTCACCTGAAAAATGAGTTATGATCTTTTTTCCCTCAGGTCAGATTTTTGAAAAACGACATGCTAACATATGACTTTTTTTTGCCATTTTGGACCACCCAAAAAATATGCCAAAAAGTGACATTTTGGGACTTTTTCAGGCAGGAGAACATGCTGTTGGAGAAGGTTTGGTCTTATTTGACTTAAAATTGGGGTTTCGAGCATTTTCCCTTGGGTCAGATTTTTTAAAAAAAACGACATGCTAACATTTGACTTTTTTTGCTATTTTTTACCCCCCAAAAAATATGCCAAAAAGAGACTTTTTGGGACGTTTTCAGGCAGGAGAACATGCTGTTGCAGACGGTTTGGTCAAATCTGACTTAAAATTGGAGTTTCAAGCATTTTCCATTGGGTCAAATTTTAGAAAAAAACGACATGCTAACATATGACTTTTTTGCCATTTCAGACCATAAAAAGAAATATCCAAAAAAGGGACTTTTTGGGACCTTTTCAGGCAGGAGAACATGCTGTTACACACGGTTAGGTCATATTTGACTTAAAATTGGGGTTTCGAGTATTTTCCCTCAGGTCAGATTTTAGGACCCCCCAAAAAATATGCCATAAAGTGACTTTTTGGGACTTTTTCAGGCAGGAGAACATGCTGTTGCAGAATGTTTGGTCATATTTGTCTTAAAATTGGGGTTTTCAGCATTTTCCCTCTGGTAAGATTTTAGAAAATAACGACATGCTAAAATATGACTTTTTTGCCATTTCAGAACCCCCAAAAAATTTTCCCAAAATAGACTTTTTGGGACTTTTTCAGGCAGGAGAACATGCTGTTGCAGAAGGTTTGGTCATATTTGACTTAAATTTGGAGTTTCGAGCATTTTCCCTCGGGTCAAATTTTAGAAAAAAACGACATGCTAACATATGACTTTTTTGCCATTTCAGACCAAAAAAAAATATGTCAACAAGAGACTTTTTGGGACACGTTGAGGCAGGAAAACAAACTGGTGCAGATGGTTTGGTCATATTTCACCTGAAAAATGAGTTATGAGCTTTTTTCCCCCAGGTCCGATTTTTGAAAAAACGACATATGACTTTTTTGCCATTTCAGACCCCCCAAAAAATTTTCCCAAAATAGACTTTTTGGGACTTTTTCAGGCAGGAGAACATGCTGTTGCAGAAGGTTTGGTCATATTTAACCTAAAATTGGGATTTTGAGCATTTTCCCTCCTGTCAAATTTTAGAAAAAAACGACATGCTAACATATGACTGTTTTGCCATTTTGGACCCCCCAATAAATGTGCAATAAAGTGACTTGTTGGGACACGTTGGGGCAAGAAAACAAGCTGGTGCAGACGGTTTGGTCATATTTGACTTAAAATTGGACTTATAAGCCTGTTTTCCTCAGGTCAGATTTTGAAAAATCAGACATGCTAACATATGACCTTTTTTGCCATTTTTTACCCCCAAAAGAATATGCCTTTTTCAGGCAGGAGAACATGCTGTTGAAGACGGTTTGGTCATATTTGACTGAAAATTGGTGTGTCAAGCATTTTCCCTCGGGTCAGATTTTTGAAAAAAAAACGACATGCTAACATATGACTTTTTTACCCTTTTGGACCCCCCAAAAAATATGCAAAAAAGTGACTTTTTGGGACTTTTTCAGGCAGGAGAACATGCTGTTGCAGGCGGTTTGGTCATATTTAACTCAAAATTTTGGTTTTGAGCATTTTCCCTCAGGTCAAATTTTTGAAAAAAACGACATGCTAACATATGACTTTTTTGCCATTTTGGACCCCCAATAAATTAGCAAAAAAGTGACTTTTTGGGACTTTTTCAGGCAGGACAACATGCTGTTGCAGACGGTTTGGTCATATTTGACTTAAAATTGGGATTTCGAGCATTTTCCCTCAGGTCAAATTTAAGAAAAAAACGACATGCTAAAATATGTCTTTTTTGCCATTTCAGACCACAAAAAAAAATATGCAAAAAAAGTGACTTTTTGGGACATTTTCAGGCAGGAGAACTTGCTTTTGCAGGCGGTTTGGTCATATTTGACTGAAAATTGGGGTTTTGAGCATTTTCCCTCAGGTAAGATTTTAGAAAAAAACGACATGCTAACATATGACTTTTTTGCCATTTCAGACCCCCCAAAATATATGCAATAAAGTGAAGTTTTGGGACTTTTTCAGGCAGGAGAACATGCTGTTACACACGGTTAGGTCATATTTGACTTAAAATTGGGGTTTCGAGTATTTTCCCTCAGGTCAGATTTTAGGACCCCCCAAAAAATATGCCATAAAGTGACTTTTTGGGACTTTTTCAGGCAGGAGAACATGCTGTTGCAGAATGTTTGGTCATATTTGTCTTAAAATTGGGGTTTTCAGCATTTTCCCTCGGGTAAGATTTTAGAAAATAACGACATGCTAAAATATGACTTTTTTGCCATTTCAGAACCCCCAAAAAATTTTCCCAAAATAGACTTTTTGGGACTTTTTTCAGGCAGGAGAACATGGTGTTGCAGAAGGTTTGGTCATATTTGACTTAAATTTGGAGTTTCGAGCATTTTCCCTCGGGTCAAATTTTAGAAAAAAACGACATGCTAACATATGACTTTTTTGCCATTTCAGACCAAAAAAAAATATGTCAACAAGAGACTTTTTGGGACACGTTGAGGCAGGAAAACAAACTGGTGCAGATGGTTTGGTCATATTTCACCTGAAAAATGAGTTATGAGCTTTTTTCCCTCAGATCCGATTTTTGAAAAAACGACATATGACTTTTTTGCCATTTCAGACCCCCCAAAAAATATTCCCAAAATAGACTTTTTGGGACTTTTTCAGGCAGGAGAACATGCTGTTGCAGAAGGTTTGGTCATATTTGACTTAAAATTGGAGTTTCGAGCATTTTCCCTCGGGTCAAATTTAAAAAAAAAAAAACAACATGCTAACATATGACTTTTTTGCCATTTCAGACCATAAAAAAATATGTCAACAAGAGACTTTTTGGGACACGTTGAGGCAGGAAAACAAACTGGTGCAGACTGTTTGGTCATATTTCACCTGAAAAATGAGTTATGATCTTTTTTCCCTCAGATCAGATTTTTGAAAAAACGACATGCTAACATATGACTTTTTTGCCATTTTGGACCACCCAAAAAATATGCCAAAAAGAGACTTTTTGGGACTTTTTCAGGCAGGAGAACATGCTGTTGCAGAATGTTTGGTCAAATTTGACTTAAAATTGGAGTTTCGAGCATTTTTCCCTCGGGTCAGATTTTTGAAAGAACGACATGCTAACATATGACTTTTTTGCCATTTCAGACCAAAAAAAAAATAAGCAAGAAAATAGACTTTTTGGGACACGTTTAGGCAGGAAAACAAGCTGGTGCAGGAGGTTTGGTCATATTTCACCTGAAAAATGAGTTATGAGCTTTTTTTCCCTCAGGTCAGATTTTTGAAAGAAACGACATGCTAACATATGACTTTTTTGCCATTTTGGACCCCCAAGAAAATATGCAAAAAAGTGACTTTTTGGGACTTTTTCAGGCAGGAGAACATGCTGTTGCAGACGGTTTGGTCATATTTGACTTAAAATTGGGGTTTCGAGCATTTTCCCTCAGGTCAAATTTAAGAAAAAAACGACATGCTAACATATGACCTTTTTGCCATTTTTGACCCCCAAAAAAATATGCCAAAAAGAGACTTTTTGGGACTTTTTCAGGCAGGAGAACATGCTGTTGCAGAAGGTTTTATCATATATGACTTAAAATTGGAGTTTTTAGCATTTTCCCTTGGGTCAGATTTAAGAAAAAAACGACATGCTAACATATGACTTGTTGGGAACCGTTGAGGCAGGAAAACAAGCTGGTGCAGACGATTTGGTCAT
Organism: Cetoscarus ocellatus; assembly: GCA_037902135.1. Taxonomy (NCBI): domain Eukaryota; kingdom Metazoa; phylum Chordata; class Actinopteri; order Labriformes; family Labridae; genus Cetoscarus; species Cetoscarus ocellatus. The sequence continues at coordinate 5,139 of JBAMNC010000596.1, forward strand.
ATTTGACTTAAAAATGGACTAATAAGCCTCAAGGTCAAGTAAGGTCAAGTTTTTGAAAAATCCGATATTTTTTTTTTTACGAATTTTTGTAAAAAAATAAAAAACATATTCTAAATGTATTTTATTTACTTCTTTTGATTAGACATTCAACATTTTCAGGTTTGCATCTCCTATGAGAACATCAAAAATATCTAATAACCTGGGACATGTCAGTGAAGCCTTTCTGTGTGAAATTTGCATGTTCTTCCTGTGCATGCGTGGGTTCTCTCCAGGCACTCCGGCTTCCTCCCACAGACCAAAAACATTCTCGTTAGGTTAATTGGTCACTCTAAAAATGGCCTTAGGTATGAGTGTGAGAGTGAATGGTTGTCTGTCTCTATATGTTGCCCTGCAATCGACTGGCGACCGGTTCAGGGTGTACCCCGCCTCTCGCCCAATGACAGCTGGGATAGGCTCCAGCGCCCCCCCCCGCAACCCCGAAAGGGATAATTGGTATAGAAAATGAATGAATGAATGAATGTCAGTGAAGCATTACAGAGTCAGGAAAAAAATAAATCCATATTGAACGTTGTTGGAAAGGCACTGAGGCCACAGCATCCTCTGGTGGGGAGTTATGAAACTGCACTACTCAGTCAGCCGGAGCCGTTCAGTCTGGCACATAATTGAAAGAAGCAGAAATTATGTGGGTTAATGCAGCCAAATGATGTGAGTTTTGTGCGTCAGTGATGCAAATGTAAGTAAACCAAGTTTTGTTTTGAACTGTGTACTTTTGAGTATTTTACTGTCTTGTTATAGTTGTTCCAAAGACTTGTCTGACACTGTTCATCTAATGAGGGCATGATCTGCTAATGTTACTATAATGTCAGAAGTATCCACTCGCCCGTCCAAATCATTGAATTCAGGTGTTTCAATCACGCATAGTGGACAGAGGCTGCCAGTGTTCTGCAGAGTCAATAGATACAGACCTCCAAACTTCATGTGGCCTGTAGATTAGCTCAAGAACAGTGCGTAGAGAGCTTCATAGAATGGGTAGCTGCATCCAAGCCTTACATCACTGAGTGCAATGCAACGTGTCAGATACAATTGTGTAAAGCACGCTGCCACTGGACTTTAGAGCAGAGGAGACGTGTTCCCTGGAGTGACCAATCGCGCTTTTCTTTCTGGCAATCTGATGGACAAGTCTGGGTTTGGCAGTTGCCAGGAGAATGGTACTTGTCTGACTGCATTGTGCCAAGTGTAAAGTTTGGTAGAGGGGGATTATGGTGTGGGGTTGTTTTTCAGGAGCTGGGCTTGGCCTCTTAGTTCCGTGAAAGGAACTCTGAATGCTTCAGCATACCAAGAGATTTTGGACAATTCCATGCTCCCAACTTTGTGGGAACAGTTTGGAGCTGGCCCCTTCCTCTTCCAACATGACTGGGCACTCAGTGCACTAAGCAAGGTCCATATCCTTATGGCTGAGAAGTCTAGTGTAGATGAACTTGACCGACCTGCACAGAGTCCTGACCTCAACCCCATCAAACACCTTTAGGATGAATTAGAGCGGAGACTGTGAGCCAGGCCTTGCATCCCACATCAGTGTCTGACCTCACAAGCAGCTTCTGGAAGAATGGTCAAAAATTCCCATAAACACTCCTAAACCTTTCGGAAAGCCTTCCCAGAAGAGTTGAAGGTGTTATAGCTGCAAAGGGTGGGCCAACATCATATTAAACCCTATGGACTAAGAATAGGATGTCTCTCAAGTACTTATGTGTCTGAAGGCTGATGAGCAAATACTTTCGCAATATATTTATACTGCATTGATGTGTTGATCTCATCCTGAGCTGGATGAAAGCATTTTCTTTCACAAGATATTTAAGTTAGTTGAGTAATAATGTGTGGATTATCTGTTTGATATAATTTGTGTCTTATTTAGACCACACACACATTCACACACACAAACACACACACCCCCACACATACACACACTGTTAGAAGACTTTACAGTAAGCTATGGTTCAATCCAGTGCTGTTTTAATTGAAAGCTATGACTGAATGTTTGCACTGGACATTGATAGGACAGTCAAGAAGTTGCGCTACCTTAGCATCTTGTGTGTGTTCTTACCAGCCCCCTAAGGCGAACATCACTACTAAGTCAGCCACACCTCTACAGTCCTAAGTGAATGCCTACTCAAAAAACACCATTTTAGTAGGTGCATTGCCTCAAATTATCTGTTGTCATGTATCTCTGCATTAAAGTGAAGCCATTGAATTGGGCTAAATCAGGATGCACTCCACACGCTGAACCAAGGGAAGGGAAGGAAAGAGAATTCATCAGCTGACTTCAGGACAAAGTAACAAGAACATAAACATGTAGTGGAGTCAAGAGTGCATTTGACTTTTGAATCCCCCCCCCCCCAACCAAAAAAAACAATTAAGTTAAAATGAAGTAAAGATAAACAAAATATGTAATAAAGTACAGCAATCAAGTAAATTATCTTAGTTACTCTTCACACAGGTCAAGTCAGTGCAACGTCTGTTTAGATTTGGTTCTTAGAAAACTTCCTTCTTGTTGTTACCAGAAAATAATCAAATTTTCTTTAAGCTTCAGAAAATGTAAAACCTTTGACATATATAGGAATGAAAATCAAAAGTTCTAGTCTAGAATGGATAACAGCTCTTAAAACAAATCAATATCATTAGTCTTTTTTGCTTATCAATTCCCTTTCTAATTCCTTCCACTTTTGCTTGCATGCCTTGTAAATGAAGGATGTCACATTCTCATCAGATGCAGTCAGCAGAAATGATGACAAAGAAGTCAGATGTAATTATGGCAGACAGAAGGCAGAAGTGGCCAAATTTGTGGCTTGATTTTCAACAAGAAGATGCTTACTGTACAACATTTAGTGGGTGGAAACATTAGAAACTTCCAGAAGCCCATCTATGCAGCACGGCATTGGTTATCAGGAGAGACATGACTGACATTGAAAACCTGTGCAGGCCAACTTTTACCCACATAGAAAATCAACAGGAATCGATAAGGGAATTGTTAAAGAATCAGATCAATTAGCAGAATTTGATAACAGCATTGCTAGCAATAAAATCTTATCAATTCCCATCCCGAGACATGTATAAAAAATGATCAAACTTTTGGCTACAGTTCAGTCTTCATACTGTTTTTTTCTCTCCTTGTGATTTCAGAGTTTATCCTGAGGTCACTCTGAAAACTCTGCGGGGTGAGCTTGGGGCTCTTCTCGGCACCGAGAGGAAAATAGACAAATTCTCCTTCCTGAAATGTGTGGGGCGCAGTTTGGCAGTGGTGAGTGCAGCTGGCTGTTTACTGTGATTTTTTGAAAGCTGCTTGTGTTTCACTCTGTCTACATAAAAAAGGAACAATGCAGACAATCTGATTAACAAGCTCACCATTCAGGCTGCTACAATGAAGGGTGTGAAGCTTGTGTGAGAGGGAGCACAGAGTTTTCACTGCCCTGTCTTCACAAAAAACAATCCTTTCAATGACAGGTCAAGAGCACACAGGAGCGCGATCTCAAAGTGAAGACATTTGCACCACCGTATGTATGTAGAATCCAATATTTACTTGTTCATTATGTTTTTTGTTAGAGTGGCTCTGAAGTGCGAAACACAACAACAACAAAAAACAAAATGAAAAACACAATTAACAATGAAAACAAAAGCTGATCAAATAACGAAACAATGATAATTAGAAAAAAAAGTATAGTCAAAGAATAAAAAACAAAACAAAACTAATACAGACATCAGGACTCTCCTGAAAACAAGATGCTGCATCTCAAGGGGCTAACCTCTAATAAATTTATATTCAGCAGAGACAAATATGATGAAGACAAGTCCATAATTGGCCCATGGATCTGTCACTAGCTTTAGATCTTACTTCGGTCCACTTGTCTCTTGTCTATGCCCTCCTCCCTTCCTTCGCCAAAACACCCAACACAGCTTTGTATGGATGGCTGTTCATCATGAGACTGGGGTCCACATTTAAGCTTTCCTACTGCTAAACAGAGCCTTTTTCTTGCCGCCATGATGGATTCATGTTGGGTTTTGGATATATATATTTATATATTTTATATATGTATGTATCTATGCATATATGTGCATCCATAAATTGAAGAGTATGTCTTCAGCCTGCTGTACTGTAAAGTGTCTTGAGATAATTCTGATGAATTGGCACTATACAAATAAGGATTGATTGAGACTGATTGATTGAACAAATCAAATAACACACAACAGGACAATTTACAAAAATAATAACATAAAAAAAACAGCAACAAAAACACAACAGTTTGAAACTCATGTGATGGATCAAAAAACACAAAAACGAATGAAAAGGATGAAAAAAAGGATGAAAACACAACAAATGAAAGACAGTGAAACAAAAATACAATAACAAATTAAAATTCACATGAAACAGTTAAAAAAAGAAAAACACAAGGAGAAATTAAAAAAAAACCTTCATTCAAGTAACATTTAAAAACCTTTAACAGTTAGAAACATAAACTGATATACAAGAACAAAATACAAAACAAAAACATTTTCAGAGAACACTGCCATAAAAGAAAAATACTACATCAAAAAATGAAACACAAATATGGAGTTAACACTGAAAAAAAAAACAGTATTTTTAATAAATTCAACAAAAAGTTAAATTAGCCAATTAAAAAACACCAATATATTAAAAAACAAAAATCACCCAAAAATTTCAAAGGTATAACAAGTAAAAAATAAATCATCAAAATGATACTCAAATAAAAAAAAACACTACAAAATATTAAAAATAAACATAACTGGGAAAAAAATCATAATAGCAATGGATCAAAACAATGATGACATATTTGCTTTTCGTTGATTTGTATTTGTGTTTTGAATTTGTTAAAGTTTTTTTATTATTATTATTCTGTTGTGATTTTTTATACTTTTGGGGTGCTGTGTTTGACACTTCAGGGCCACCATATTTTGTCCATTAAATTCATTATTATTTCCTTTTGGTGCAGTTGAAACATTGTAGTGTTAACTTGTCTTGCTCTTTGCATTACTAAAGAAACATCAGCAATACACTATAATATCAACAATATGCTTTATCATGTATTTAGCCACTCCTCTGTCCCGTTTTCACCTGTCATCAGGCCCCTCAGCCAGAGCTCTACCTGCTGCCCACTGAGGAGCTTGACAGCAGTGTTTGCTCCCACTCCCTCAGCCCGGACACAAGCAGCAGCTCTCCAGACCAACATGCCTATTACCTCCCGTCAAAGACCTGCAGTCTGCCAGCAGGGACAAAAGAGCCTGTTAAACTCCCCCTCATCCCAAAGTGTTCCCATCAGCCACCTCCCACCCCCAGCCAGGAAGAGGAGGGGGAAGAAGATGGGCAGAGCTACAGTTCCTCAGAGGCAGACGGAGATAATGAAGAGGAGGGTCTTTCCTCAAATAAGTCTGGGTGGGCAGAGAAGGGTGGGCACCAAACAAAACCTCAGAATCAAAAGGCACTGCAGACGCTCTCACATAACCAAGGTAATACTGAGAGGACTGCATGCAGAAACCAAAGCAAGTGAAGTCATCTTGTGTATAGAAATAATTATTGATTATCACCTATATTAGGCAGTGCAAAACACAGCATCAAATCAAAAAACACAATGACACATGATAAACAAAAGAAGAAAAAAAACTAACAAATCACAAAGTGCAACACTAAACCAAAAACAAAAAAAAAAGAAAGCAAACGGAATAAAAAAATGCAACAAATTAAGAACACAAAAAAACCCCGCAACAAAAACTTTAAATAACACATTAGAAAAACACAGCCACAAATCAAAGAACAAAACAACAAATTAATTAAACAATAAAAGATAAGACAGCAAAACGAAAAATCTGAATATATCACTTCAAAATAAAAAACAGCACATTCATGAAATGTAGATATTTTACAAGAAATTCTTCTGGTTTACATGATCTTATTTCACAAAATGGGTTTGATTTTATATTCTTCTTCTGTTTCCTGAATGTTTTTTGGTGTTCTGATTTTGTTGCATGCTTTTTATAAGTTATCTTTTTGCTCATTAAATATTTTTGTAGAACGTAAACATTTTTGCTTATCTTTTATGAATAATTTAATGCCTTTTGTTTTTAGTAAGATGTTTTGTGGTTGACCCTCGGGATCAATTTAAAAATAAAAACTCATTGAGCAATGTGATGTAAGAAAACACCCATTACAATGCATATGCGCCACATTGCCCGCAGGGGGCCCAAAAACATAAAAAACCTGAATGTGTCCTAACCGGAGTGTTTATGCCAGTCTTCTGCAACAAGAGTTATGAATACTGGATGGTGTTTAACACCGAATGACATCTGCAATTTAGCATGTGCAGGCCAAGTATTTAGTATCAACTAAGTCATATGTGATCAGAGTGAAAAACGACCAAACTGCATGTCTCTCATGATGATACAGGCTCATATAGGCTACATCGCGCATCATCTCAGGTCACACGTGACTTTGATGATATTAAGTGCTCCACCTGCACATGTGGCAGATAGATGTCATTCAGTGTTAAGCACTGCCTCTGGTGGTTAGGAGGAATTAAATAGAACTTTCATTATGGACCTGAGCTCTTAAGTCTCACCGTTTCTGTAGTTTTAAGATGCTGTAAAGTTGATTCAGCTCCTCTGAAGAAGTCGCCAGAGAGAGACAACGGCAGTGCAAAGAATAAAAAACAGAAGGAACGGACCAGGGTGAACCGAGATTCAAGAGCAGCTCCATCTTTGGAGGACAGAGATTCAGGCTTCTCCATCACCGAGGGGTGCTGTACAAAACTACACACAGAACTGACACAGGACAAATTTCCACATTTCTAATCTTTGGATAAAAAAATGTGTGCTTTAATTAATGGTTATTACTCTAAACTGAAGCATCACCACTGAAACTGCTTCTCTTGATGTTTGTGCTGTAACAGTGTGTTTGCTTGCAGGCTGGGGAAATCTAAAGATGCACCAGAGTCCATCAGGAATAAACTAATAAACAAAGTGAGTAATGAAGACCTTAAAATATATCCCTGTTTTTGCCATGTGTCTCACCATTTTTAGGAAACTTTTCTCTGAAGATGTTTGTTGAAACAGGAAGTGTCCAGCGTGTTGTTTGGTGTGGTCATAAATTAAATGACCTCTGCGAGCAGGATGGTGTAGTGAAGTATGTGAGGTCTTTGAAGTGGACAAAGGAGTGCAGTACAAACAGGGACATGAAAACCCAAACAGCCTTTAGTTGTTGTATTTACTGCTTGTTTTAAGGTGTCAGAAGGTCCAGCTGTGTTATCTCGGCCTGTGCGCTGCACCTCTCCGCCTCCAGGTCTAGACTTAGTTGTGGTCACTCAAAAGAAGTCTGCCTCTCCAGTGTTTCACACAAACAGTTAAGGGTTCACTTCATCCACACACACCCACACAAAGTCAGAGTAATTATCAATGCTTTTGTCTGCGATCTAACTGATGTGGTTTGTTTCTGTTAGGAGAGGAAATGATCGAGGAGATCAAGCTGGTGAGGGAGGAGAGGAAGCGGCTGGAGTGGACCAGACAAGAGTTATTGAGAAAGGGGAAGGATCTATTGGCACAAAACAGACATCGCAGGAACCAAGGTGAGTACTGTCAAAAACAATGCAAAGTATTAAAGGCATCATATTTTCATTGTATTTTTAACTCATTTTCAACAGGTTAGGTGAACCATGTTTTGAAGTTTCTATAAATCAGCTCTGGCTATGGATTTAGGCATGCCCATTAACCCCTCTGTTTCAGCTCAGCTCAGAACAGGATGCTTTAGTGTAAATCAAGTATTCATCAAAGAATTCTTGTTTGCATTTTTACATTTTTTTTAGAAGTTTCAGAGAAAAACAGAAGATTAATGAATCTGACTGTGTAAGATAATAGTCACTGCACTGTAATAAACTCATGGAAAGATAAGCAATCTTTCAGTTGGCATGACCTAACTTTCCTCATTTATGTTAATATACTGTTGGGCATATCTCATGCTAATCATGTTATGCTTCATTTATTAATTTCCATGGCAATGGAAAAAATAAGCACTTACACTGAAAGTATCTGTTTGTAAAAACTTGGAGATTAAAATAATAAGTATTATATGGATATTAGTGTTTTTGAAAGCCTTAGGAAATTTTAAGGTCTCTAACTAGGCAGCAGTGCAATTAAATTTGGGGAAGGCTGGTGTAAAAAATAATCTTTTCTACATTTGATCAGTTTTCTTGTGTAGAAAAAGATGTTATTCTTTAAGCCTGTATCACCTGACTGTAAGGTAAAAAGGGTCAAAAGTAACAATATGTTTCTGCTGTTTTTTCTGCCCTATAAGCCCGAGACAGTTGGAAAAAGAAGTATTTTGAAACCAAAAAGGCCACAGCACCACTGGAGGAAAATCTAAGAAACTTACGGCAAGAATTGGAGACTTTCTACAACAAACTTTTGCACCAGCTGCAGGCCCGAGACAACAGAGGGAAGCCAAGAGGACAGAGTAGATCATCTGTAAAGGTAAATCAGGTAAAACAGTAACAGTGAGTGGTTTACTAGAATGGTAATTTGTCCCAAGATTCCTTTTCTTTGGTCCTTTTTAGCAGCATTGTTCAAATCTGTAGCCAAACATTGCTCTGTCATTTTTGCTTTCTTTACAGCACTCATTTTGACTTTAAGAAGTAAAATAATAAGTTCAATAATGTTGTATAATTGCAGTAAAGTTTTTTAATGTCCTGATTTGCTTAAATGTTTTAAGTGGTTCAGATAACCAAATTTACAATCCTGACATACAGAATGAGCTCATCATTCAGATCATGAAGGAGAGCCATGAGATTGACAACCTGAAAAGGAAAGTTGAGGATGCCAAGATGAAACTGGTGACAGAGATCAAGGTCAGAGTTTCACTGTACATTTGGCACTACTGTCTAAAGTTTGAACAAAAACGTTTAAAAATTAAAAGTTGTATTACACTGAAAACTTTCAACATTAACACTGTTTATGCATGCACATACTTAAATTAATTAAGCCCTTCATATAAAGAAAAAGGATAAAAATGCTACGATGAAATTATGAACACATTATGATAGAAAAAACATTCATTAATAAATTTGTTGAAATATTAAGACTTGGTGATTTGTCTCTTGATTGGAGTTTTTCTCTGATTTTCTTTGCAGTTGAGGAAACAGGCTGCTACAGAGCTGAGATCGCTGAAAGCTGAGCTCGCACAGAAGAAGAGTCAGTCCTCTCATCCTGCTCACACCACATTTCTCACTCTGGGAAATACAATAAAGAACAGATAGCACGTTTAAAGCACCATTATCCAATTTAGTGCTTTTCAACTGGTCAGGCCTCAGGACCCACCACTGCTCAAATGTAAAATAAACAGTTTCAGATGAAATAGAACCACAACAAACAACTGTGTATAAGAGCATATTATTACAGATGTTCTGCTGACTAAAATCTTGAACTCCAGACCAAACTTGACACAAACTTTGCCGCTGTTTAAGGGAGCAACAGAATCCTAACCTTGTGCAGCAACTGGACCTGCATGATTCAATGTCTGTAATCATGCAGGTCCATTATGCCAACAATTGTGCCTGACCCAAAGCAGCACGGCCCAGTCAGAGTCTTTTAGAGCAGGGAGAGGGGAGAGAGACGAGCGAGACAATGGCAGAAGTGATTGCACTCACAGAGATTAGCGTAGATGCTAACAGCTTCAGCAGCAGTTTTATCAGATTTTGACTGTATTTCTTTATTAAATGAAAAACAAAGAACACTTCAAACCTCCCTTCATGTTTTGACCTGAGTTTGTTTAAAAAAGTGGCTCACGTTCTGTAACACAGTAGTGCCCACCTACTGCATTACCTGATTAGTCCGTAATAATGTTGCTTGACAGAACAATCATCCAATCACCTGCTGGATATGCTTCTGGAAAGGTTCCACCCTCTCCAAACACTTTCTATGGGCTCTCTTCCTGATGGATTCATAAAATATTTTGAACAGTCATCCAGTGTGTCAGGTTCACAGAATCCTGAATAAGAAAAACTGTTATGTTTGATTTTTTTTTGTTTGTTTTTGTAGCTTTGTCACTGCAACATTTTTTTATCATTTCAATCTAAGACTGGGTGATGCATCAATTTAATCCATTAGCCTTTGTTTTAGAAAATTCAGATTTTGAGAAATGAAAATTTAGATTCTATTGAACTTTGCTGCAATTATGCCAAAAGATAAAACTAATGTCAGAAGTTATCACGTTATTGTCCATGTAAACAAAATTATTACTTTGGTATGAGCATTCTGCTAATGTATTTCCTGTACTTTTAAACTGACGGAAAACATCCCTCTGATTTTCAATTATTATTTATATCATTCACCCTGAATCATTTCTGTAATTAAAGACATTGGAATGAGTGCCCAAAAAAGCTCATCTGAGACTTATTCAGTAAAATTGATAAGTACAATTACAGAAATAATTTGTATCCTTCTGGTGATTTTGTTTGCTTCACATGGGAGACATCGGTATTAATTTCAGTCTGCACCTAATGCAGGTGAAACTTCTGTTTGTATGAAATTCCCACACACCTCAAACAACAAAGTGCACTTTTAAACTTTACAATGTAGATTTAAACCCTAAAGGAAAATTCTGTTCACTTTGTTTAATCTTTTTTATACAATGAAAGCACCTTTTCCCCTTCATTTGTAGTTTCTACTGTAGTTTTAAGAAAATACGTTTTTTTAAAGCAGACAACCAACAAATGTTAACATTTGTAAGAGGCTTTGGTGTGGAAAAAACAGATTCTTTTTCTTTTTTGCTTTAAATTTTAACAAAAGTCCCTCTAAGAACAGACGTTACAAATTAGAATTTGCAATCAGAATGAAGATACTCACACTGGTTTCAATTTGTCATCGTGTTGTGTATCTGTCATTAACAAATAAGCCACCTGTAACTGATTTTAATTTACCTCAGATTTTGATTGTTTAAAAAAGGGATGCACAACATTAACAGTAGGATATCACTACATTTTTGCAGATATTTGCAGACAAATATATCGGCCAAAGATATCAACCATATACCATGTCTTGCATCTGTTCCTCACACAAATAGATGGTCACATTAAAGGCAACAAGTCAGTTTTAATGAAATAAAGACTTTGTGCTTTTGGTGAAAAATCTCGATATCAGCAATGATGAGTTCAGAAATATTGGCATATCAGCATTGGCACAAATCCAATATTGTGCATCCCTTAAAAAACTGCATTATGATTTGAAAACAAGCTTTAAAATTAAATAAAAACTAAAGATCTCAGTAAAAACAAACAAAACATACTTAGCAGAGCAAAATGGAGCAAAATAAAGAAATTGATGTGTTCACGCATTTTAGAATTTTGGTCACTTTGTTTCCTCCAAGCACACATTTGTGACCCACTTAAAATGGCTCCACGACCTTATTTGGACCCTGACCCACCAGTTGAAACCACTAATCCAATCCGAAATATGCGCACTGTGTTGAAGTATATATTTAATGACTGTGATTGTTTAAGTGTGCTTTTATTTTCAGAAATTCTCCTTTTACTGCAGTTGTGTATTTGGTCTTGTTTTTGCTTCACTGTTTTAAAAGCACTCTGCTGTTTGAGTGTCTCTTTTTTCCTGCAATATTGATGCTGTTGAATAACATCCCTAATAAATCAAAAACCTGTTAGGTTGTTAAAAAAAGAAGGAAACAAAATCTTGAATGCTTTAGCGGTTGTAATAGCCATTTACAGATTTTAAATGTTCACTCATAAAAATACAGAGTGCACAAAAGTCAGTGAGCTCAGTGCAGCGCAATCAACAATACTGCTGATGTTACTCACATTTAAAGATCGCTTTAAAAACAGTTCTTCAGTTAGCAATGACAAATGTATGCAATGTCACATTTACAGACAAGAGTAATAAAAGCCGCAATTAACTGAAGTGCAAGTACGAATCTCAACTCAGAGGGAAGTAAAGGGACAATTACTGCTACAAAGGGATATATTGACCTGTAGACAAAAAGAAGGGGGGTGTAAATTTCTGCAGCTGATTCGCTGTCAGCAACCTAAAAGAGCATTCCACATCTCTGCAGTCTGTTGCCTGGCAAGCGGCTCATCGCTGTAGTTCAAGATGTTTCCATTCCACATGCCAATTCCCCTCAAACCGTTGGACTTCACAGCATCAGCCTTAGGACAAATACTCTGAGGATCATCATACCAAACCTGATGAATCTGGCCTGTTGGGTCCTAGTAGGAAAAAGCAGAGTTGATGGTTAATATGACAACAGATTATAAAATAATTTGTCTTTAAAAGGAGACTTTCAGCCCAAATGAGAATGGGTTAAGTAAGGAGGGGGACACTTTAAGCCCCCTATCTCACTAAATGCGTCCTTAGAGTCAACTTAAAATTTTGAACATACAGAAAATCTGACAAAATCTGTCCAGGACCATGAAAACTGTCAAACACATCAGAATGAGGTTAATATAAATATTTCATTAATAAGTACTTTAATACATTTTGTTCCAGGCAAGAAATTAGTGGATATAATTCAACATGGTTGCTTTAATAAAACCTCTATAAAGTAATGTTTTCTACATTTGAAAGAATAAAGAAATATTAGTACATCTACAATAATGAGAAAAAAACTTCACTGCAGTATGAAAGTCATTAAATCATTCTTATTTAAAGATTTTTCTGAGGCCCTTTGTCTGCTTTACTCTAGAGCAGACATGTCAAACTCAAGGCCATGTGTCTATCATTAATAACTTCATTAACTAGCACTCCCACAAATAATACTACAAATCCCACAATGCACTGCAACAGCTTGCGCACCAACCCTCCCTCCTGTTGCTTTAACATCAGCCTGATTAGTAGTCAGCAGATAAATGCATTGGTTTGTGCTTTTACAGTGACTTTAAAGCTTGCTCAGTAAATTTTATGTTCAAATTCACATTTCTGATTGAAACATCGTCAGTTTCAGAGCGTTATAAATAAATGTTCATCCTGTTTGGCCTGGATCTTAGACAGTATTTTAAATTGTGTCCCCTTCTGTGATTGAATTTAACAGCCCTGTTCTAGAGGATGGGGCAATGGACAGAGTCTAAAAGTGGGGACAGTGAGTGGGGACTGACATGTAGCAAAGAGGCCACTGGCTGAATTTGAACCTGGACCACCGGCAGCAAGGACAACATCCTCAGAACATGAGAAGTGCTGACACAGCTGCTGGGCTTTATGAATTTATTTATTTAAAAAAAAAAGAAAAAATGTTACAAGACAGCAGCTGTGACTGCATAAAGAACAGTATCCTTCAATTTGGATGAAAAAGTTACCCACCTAGCAGTATGGATAGACTTAATTCTGCCCTCTTGGAGACGACACTTGCCCATCCCCACATTAAGCTGTAAAGTTTTACTGCTTTTGGACAGAGCCATTTGTTTTGTCTGAATTCAGACTTGTTGCTGTAGTGGAGGTCGATACTCTGAATGAACAACCATGCTTGAAATTCCAGCTTTAGTTGTTGAGTCTTCTTTGAAACGGCTGTAGGAGTGAAGTCAGGCAAGCTTAAATTTGACAGCAAGACAAAGTATCACTGGGGAAGACACCTACTTTGCTTACCAGAGAAATGAAAGTGTCTTTCCATGCATATAAAAGCTATAAACATAAAAAAACTAAAGAATGATGTACCTTATAATTGAAGAATGGAGCCTTCTGCTCATCGTCCCAGAGCCTGCCGGTCATCGAGATGTTAACCTGCTTCATGATCCAACTGTATGTTTTCTGTTTGCCAGCGGCATCGCTGCACGGGGCTCCACGGAAAGGCACTTTGTTTATTGAACATACTCCCTGCTGGTTAAGGAAGATAAATCAAGGGTTATACACTCACTGGCCACTTTATTAGGCACACCTAATGATGTGTAATAAATGACCAACCGATGTTGAAACAAGTGGAGCAACAATTTTCATAAAGCTACTGAAATGTCGCTAAAGCAGTAGGAGCCAGTATGTTGCTTATTTCTGATGATTTGTTGACTTAAGTGTCTGTTTTGGTCAGGAGACGCTGCTTTGTCCTCAACTATATCCACACTCAACACCAGAAAATACAATTCAGTACAGGGTCAAAAAAAATTCAGCATGATGCTCCTACTACCTCCATAACAGAGATGAGCACACTTTCCCCGAATTTAAGCACCATTAAATTAGTTCTGTTATGTCATGAGCAAGACAAGTTTCTTCTTTTAAACTCACCATTTAACATAGGTGTATTATATTAATATACCACAACAAATTACCAATGAAATTGTGCCCTCTTCTGGCTCCTTACTAGAACAGGTTGACTCCAAACAGTTCAGCTGCCAGGCATTTAATCGGAAAAAGAAAATATGATCACATCACTCCTGTTTTAGTGTCTTTACACTGGCTTCCTGTACTGATTACTTCTAAAGCCCTCCATGGCCTTTCTCCTGGCTTCATCTCTGACCTTTTAGTACCATATGAGCTAACTCGTACATTGAGATCCTCGGGCAGAGGCCTTCTGGCAGACTAAAAACTAAAGGGGGCAGGGTATTTTCAGTGAGGGCTCCAAAACTGTGGAATGATCTGCCCGAGGAGATCAGGTCAGCTGGGTCAGTGATCTCCTTTAAATCTCCCAGTCTCAATGAGAGTAAAGTCGACAGGGGCTTGAGACGTCATAAAATAACAGGGACACACTATTATGAGATCACATGTTCCCTGTAACTAAACAAACTTAATCTCTAGTATGTGTTGATACTTCCTTTACATCAGAGTTTATATATTTAGGAACACTATCAAAAGTACAAATTTGACTATCATTTTTGGTAAATTTGACTAAAAAACATACAAGTCTTTAAATGTGCCATTTCTGGACAAAAAAGTAAATTAACTACTTAATGTCTCTTTAACTTCTGTGTTTTTCCACTAAGTCAGTGCTTTCTGTGATTGAATATATGTCTGTTACTAATCACCAAAGAAAACTGCAACAAACCTTTGTTAACCTCTCGTGGGGGAAAGTACATTCGCACCCTTATGTCACATGTCACATGCTATGAACTCAATTTGACAATTTTTGGGAAACTCAAACACTTCCTAGCTTCTTAATAACACACTTCAGATTCTGTGAGTTTATGAGAGTGGAGTTTGGGATTAAGTCAAAAACTTTATTGCTCCAATAGCTATCTGGTAATTTCAGTTCAACTGATTGGTGGCATAAGGCAGAAAGTTACAATGAAAGCCACTTCAATATGAACATCTCCAAATGTTCAAAGCCAATCATTCTGGTAGATGATGCCATTTTTTGCACAATATATGAAACACTTTTTTCATGATGAAATTAAAGACAAAATGTACAAAGACTTATTCTTCTGAGCCCAGAGGATATTTATGCTTTTTATCACTGCAGTCCACTCAGCAGTTGTTTGGATACCTAATTTTTACAGCTGGAATTCATGCACTGATTTACAAGTCTAAAATATTACCAACCTTATTCTTTAACATTTGTAAAAATTTAAACTGTGTATCTTGATTGGCATTTTACCTCTGAAAGGTTGAGGCATGGATAGTCATAGCCATACCATGGCACTCCCATCACAAGCTTCTTCGGATCAATGTTCATTCTCAAATATTGGTGATAAGCTGAAAAGAAAGAAAACAAACATTTCATTTAACGGTGATGAAGGGGAAATGACATACTAATACTTTCCAATACATTATTCAACATCTAAAAAACAAACCATCCAGGGTTTGAGAGAGTGGGGCATTTGCCATTGCTATACAGTCCCCCAAAATCTGGCTCTGTTCATCGTAGGACATGACAAAGAGCAGGTCGCAGGATTCAGCGATGATGATGTAATCATAGCAGCGCTTGTCAACGCATTTTGGTGACCAGGCAACATCAAAGGAGACCTAAAGGTTAGAAGAAGAAAAATATCACAGAGTTATCCTTTTTTTAAGTAAGTTAAGGTAAGCCGACTTTGAGACCCCTCCTGTACATGGTGCCGAACTCTTTGTGTAATTAGAGGAATTCGGGGAGAAAAAAAGCCACAAAAACTGCATGGGGTCATCACATGCTACAAACAATTTGTTCACATCCTCTTCATTCACTGCAAACTAACGTGCAAAATCTAATAATATCCTCTGATCCTGAACATCCTGAAGTATTCTGAGGTGATTTTTCCAAGTCACACTAAGAAATATCCGGTTTGATGACATATGCTCACAATTACTTCTCCTGAATCAAAAGGTACCATCTGTTTCTCTGGTCCTCCAGTTCTTATAGCAGATTCCACCATTTTCAATTCAGACCTGTTGACTCTCCATCTACAGAAGTTTCTCCTGTGTGTACTCCAGTTTATATAAGTATTCCAAAGTTTCCAAAGCAAATGGCAGTTTGGTTGTTTCCTCTTGTGAAGCAAATTAGTCGGTGCTGCTGGTGGAAAGAACCGTAGACTGTGCTGTGTCTCAAAACTGTACCTAATCAAAGCGGCTTGTGGAAAATTAAGTGGATACAGACAATCTGTTTGTAGTGTGTGATGACTCCACGCTGTTTTTGTGGCTTGTTTTCTCCCACAATTCTTTTAATTCAAGGAGAGTTTGACACCATGTACAGCAATGTATAGCATAAGTGTCTGTCCTGAGTTTTTCTGAACGGAGAGAGAACCGAGCTGTGACACTGTGGCACACACTCACGCTCATGCTATGTACCTTACATAACCCCACTTTGAAAAGGCGAACTATCACTATAAGAGAGGTGTTACATTTTAGACAGTACTTTTTGTAGGACTAAGCCTATCAATCTTTTTTAGGCTATTTTATGGACTGGTCTGATAACACCCGAAAACAAATGTCTGCAGTGTGCAATTTAACAGTAAGTATTTAAAAGGTCTATGTCATGTCTACGTATAGTCCCACTTGTACAAAGGTCTTAAAAAGTCTTGAGTTACATTTTTCAAAGTGTGTAAAGACCCTATATACATGAGAAGCATGTGTCTGCAGAGCCTGAGGCTGCACTTTCGGGACCACAGACATGGCAATGATCTATTTTTGTAACCAGCAGAGGGCGCTACCTGAACATTCACAGTTGAGGCAGCAGCACTTAATGATTCCACTTAGATGAATGGTGCCAAAAAAACACCAAAATGAGTTTAGGGGATTTCAGAAAACCCTTTTAATGTTACTTTTTTTGGGGCATTTTGTGCCTTTATTGATAGGTGAGAGAGAGACAGTGGATAGGCTATTGAAGGGGGGCGAGGTAGAGTAAGGGAAGGTCACTCTGCAAACTGGCCACAGACTGGATTCGAACCCAGGCCGGCAGAAGCATATATATATATACATATATATATATATATATATATATATATATATATATATATATATATATATATATATATATATATGTATATATATATATATATACATACATACATACATATATATATATATACATACATACATATATATATATATATATATATATATATATATATATATATATATATGGGTTGTGCCTGGTTGCTTACCATGCCACCAAACCAGCACCCCCAGAAAACCCTTTTAGGATAAATATCTTGAGTAAGGTATGTGATATACACATACAAAAGAGGGTTGAATAATTCATTTTGCAAAATAAAATGCATCTAATGTTACCCCACTTTTAAATTCAAAGCATCATTGTGTTATTAAAAGAATGGTTGCAAACGAACAGCTAAATGGGACTACATAACTGGCCAGGGACCCAAATGCAATCACTGATCGTTTGTAATAAACAAAAGTACACACAACTTTATCGGTTCATTTGATTGAGGGAAAATTCTCAAAGAGGGGTTACAGTGGGGTCTTTTATGCTGTAAAAGTGTAAGCTGCTAGTAAGTCCAACCACCATGTTGTAGTTGCACAATAGCTTGATAATAGCTTTTTACTCTTGCTGTTTACGTTTAAGCTTAAAACTTCAGAGAAGTTGTGCGAGTTCATGAAGATTATGAAGATGTCCAAAACGTGTGAGTTACATAATTTCTTGTTTGTACAGACCCTATTATCAGCAATGATCAAAGAAGACAATGAAGAAAACCATAGACATTTACTCAAGAGCACCAACTTCCTGGTTGGCCTATAGAAATACGTCATCCCTGCACCAATCTTTGTTGTGGAGAAGTAACAAGTCCTCAAATGCAGAATTGAATTAGCATTTTAGCATTTCAATTTCCATGTCTCGAAGTCTTTGACATTTTAAGAGTTTTTAAGCAGAGCGAGGCCCAGATAGTTTTGTGGTAAAGCTGGAGGGATTCTGTCATTTTTTTTAGTGACATAAAATGCATCTGGTCGTACCACAAAATTCAAAGCCTTTTCACACTCTAAAAATTACAGCTGCAAGCAAGTGTTTGCTAAGACTACACAGTTTGTCTGGAACATTAGACATCTTAATTTTAAACTCCTTTAGAAAACAATGTTGGACTTTTAACTAACCCAGTGGTGGTGACGTTGAAGTCAGTGGACTGTGCTGCAGTTCTTGTATAACTTGAAAATGGGGATGCACAATATTATCAGCACAATATCGGTATCGGCAGATATTAGCTTAAAAAGTGGAGTATCAGTATCAGCAGGTATCAAATTTAACGCAATGAGAGGAACAGGTCAATTTTACTAAAGGAGAAACTTTGTACTCTTGCCAAAAAATATCAATAGGCTATTGTTATTGACAATGATAACTTTGGAAATATCAGCATATCGTTTATCATCAAAAATCCAATATCATGCATCTATACCTGAAATCAGATTCTTTTTCTTTACTGATGAGGTTATTTTAGGAATAATTCAAAAACCAGAGGAAAGAATTCACAAGTCAGGTAACCAAATGCTCACTTCTGAGTTTGCCGACAAAATGAACTGATCCCTGCTTCACTCTATATTTTAAAAAAAAATGCAATGTAGCATTATTGAACAAAAAAGATCAAAAATACACATTAAAAATTATAAAGTTTAAGTGATAATTGTACAAAAAAAGGGGGAGGGGGGATTAAGCATTTCATTGTCCAACACTTTAAAGAAAGCAGTTTTATTCACACTTAATCGTGTCTTTATGAAAACTACAAACTGTGGCAGAAGCGTTTCATAAACTGAGTGCAGTGATATGTATCGCATTGTAAGTTTAGTGTACTGATCCATCCTTCCTCTTTGGTACGATGGAGGGGCTCAAGGCTCCCCCAAACTTAACTTTACAGACAAACAGAAGTCCTTACCTGAGAACCTGGGATCTCCCTGTGGAAAGTCTCAGTGGTCTCTTTGACCAGCGCTGTAAGAGCATAAAACTCTGGTGAGCCATCATCCACTGCTTGTTCAATGTCAATGTTGATCCCATCCATAAACTGGCTCTTAGCCAGGTTAACTTTTTCTGTTATCCATGCTGTTCTGTTTTCTTGATCCAAAATGTTGGAGAGAGGAACGTCACCTTTTCAATCCAACAAGAAGAGTGAAGAAGATGAACAGTTTCAGGGACCATGACAGGAAAAGTGCCACACAATCATGGATTATATAAAATGTAATAAATCAATCTACCTTTAAGCACAACACGTGCTCCTTTGGAGTGAGCGTGACACATAAGTTCAGCATCATACTTCCCAAAAGTTGCCACTGTTGTCACCATGCTCCAGTTATAGGACTTCCATGTCTTTCCACCCACGTCAAACACAAACACCTGAAGGAAACACACAGAGATGCAAGACTAGCTGCTTCATGTTCTACATAACCTTTATTGGGTTATTAATGAAAATGAAAGCGTAAGACATGTTTTTGAGTATAACAAATATTGCTACAATTTTAGGTTACTCCGCATCCCAAACTATAAGAATCAAAAAGTTTACACTGGCAGTGATTTACTTTCAGATTTAAGCTTTGACAATAATTAACTTTCATCAACTTTTCATTATTAATTTCCCCAAATCAGTCAGTTCAGCATGTTTAATGTTTGCCACAAGTTAACACATTACATTGTAATTTCCTAAAACTGTAGAGTGGAGATGGGAAACTTTGGTTACAGAACAGGCTAAATTCATTATATTCTTACAGAGACTCTAATTTTACTTTTACACAATAAGATTAACAAACAGAAAGCTTTCATCATAATTTATTATGCCAACAATTCCACCTTTACATACCAAAATTGATATGGCAGAATTCATTCCAATTTCCAATTTAAACTATTTCTTATGCAATACAATAAAAATATTATAATACATTTTATCGTATTTCACCCACACATCTATTTTTATACTAATAAATTTAGAGATAATTATATAAAGGAGGTTCAATTAAATTACTAAGGCAAGAGATTTTCTGTTTTCTTGCAAAGAACAAAACATACATCAGTAATTAAACATTTTTACACAATATATTTCTATTTCATGGAACTCCTCCTTGAGGATTCAGAGGTGGTAATAGACTAGACAGGGATATATAATCCCTCAGGCGTCCCTTTAGGATAAGCTGACTTAAGGCTCTAAATTGCCCTCAGGAGTTAGAGTGTGTGACTGGCTGCAAGTCTCTATAGTCAGCCCTTTGATGAGTTGCTGACCATTTCAGGGTGTTGCATCTTGTCCTTTGTCAGCTGGGATATGCCCAAGCCACCCATGACCCAAAAAAGGTATGAGCAATTTAGATAATGGATGAAGACACAGATTTAACCTTAAGAATGACACCATGTAGAATAACCTACGTGTGGTTTATGATCAACTATAAAAGAGCTGAGCACCTATAACCAGCAGCTACAAAAGGTGACCTCAAATATCACTTTCAGTTTTTAAAGTATGATGTACAAGAAGTACAAGAGACCAATGTCCTCAAAATGGGAACTTGCTCAAATATCACATGACCGTAAAGCAAACACAGATTTAGTGCATGGAGAAAAAAAATGACTATAGCCAAAATACAATAAAACCAACAGGACATGAGTAAGGAGAATAATACCTACAGTGTGTTTCAAAAACATTAAGTTGAGTGTTGAGTGATATCTCAATTTTAATTTGAGATTATATGTTGCGTCCCTGTGATCACTGAAGTGTAAACTGTTGTTACACTTCTTATTGCAGAGATTGAGGTTGTAGGACATATAGTTCAGGTTTTGTAGGTGAAAACGTCACATTAATAATTACCATTAAAGCAACTTCTTCTTTCTCTATTTTTATTACAATCATAACACATCATGAAGGAGTCGCATGACAGCATCCCAAGTTTAGTTTCAGCAAACAGCATTTGTGTAGCTACTGTATCCTCTTATATTTGGTCAAGCAGCAAAATAACCTGACACTTTTTTAATAGGCTACATTTTTATTATCATTGTAAGCCATATCTTTAGACCTGATAAAACAGAATGCTGTTGTTGGCTAAATTATGAGAGACAGAGAGAGAGAGATTTAAAAGAAACACTGAAGCCTTAAAAAATTAAACTTTGCACTGGTATTTGGATTAAAACCTTTAACTTTAACTTTAACACTTCCTCCATTTTGACGTTTTGACGAGTGACGTCAACATTTATCTGTCTCTTACAGTATGACGTCCTTTGACGTTACCTATTAGTTGTTATTAGATGCACCTTAAAAATAATTTTAATACGAGTCTACCAGCTCCTCAATTCTGAACTATAATATTTGAAACATAAAGATATATTGCTTTAGTTTATGTTTATTTCTCTACAGTTAGCAGTGTTAGTCTGCAGGTGTTTGTTTGTTTGTTTATTTTCTTATGAACTACCTCAAAGCTTCTCTCCTCCTGGATCTGCTGACAGAGCTCCGGCCGCTCACACGGACAGGTGTCAGCCCTGCAGAACACAAGTATCGACGACAGAAACACAAGAAGCCTCGACATTTTTATTCACAAGAGGAAGCGGGAGCAGTCGGTCCTGTCAGACTTTGAGCTGCCAAACAAATGAACCTCATGACAACAGTACGGCAGCGGCCGAGGTACAAACTCCTTCGCCAAAGAAAGCGCATGACTTGTGATCGACAGGAACTGCCGGAAACTTTTGGGTTCATGTAAAGATATCAGACTGGGCCCTATCCCAAACCAGCTCTGCAAAGTTTCTCAAACTAACCATCTGTAAAGCAGACTGATAGATAATTATGATAATAGTTGTTTATGATAGTATTTGTTTGTTAATGAACCATTTATAAGCAAAGCCATCCTGTTTAATAAGCTTCAAATAGAGGAGGAAACACATCTCAGCTGAAATGATAGAATAAATGGTGAATTAAACCGTTTTTTACTGAGAACTTTTTGGCATTTGCTTTACAAAAAGTTTTATTTTTACAAAAGTCGTCATGAGTGAACTTTTGAGGGATCAGTGCACTAATGACACAATGTATGCTTGTATGTGTGTGTAGGCTTGTTTATTTTATCTTTTTTTAGATAACCTATTTGAGCTGTTTATGATGTATTATTAGCTATTTCATTTTATATGCATTTTATATATTTATATAAATGATGCACTGATTGGATGGAATTTTAATTTTGACGTACTTGGTACAAATACAATAAAGATATTCTGATTCTGAAAATGCCCTCTTTTTTATATAAATCTTATTCTGTGGGATTTAACAAAAATATGCCTGAATTTCATTTTATGTTTTGCATTTAAAAACAAGAAAACTTGGTATTATTTGTATATAAAGAGAAAAGAGACCTTCAAATACCTATGTGATAGATAATTACAAAATAACTTTAAAGGAGGCCTTTGTCAGTCATGGGCCCTATGAATCGTCCAGAACTTTTCCCCTTTTACGGCACTCTTGCTTAAGCCTATTCCAGAATGTCGTCAGTAACTTTAAATTGTTTTACATAATTTTCTTTATCAAATGTAATGAGAAAAAGCATCAGGCAAGTGAAACATTACTAAATCCTTCAATTACCATTTTTTTAAGATTGAGCAGCATTTTGTGTATTGGTATTTTTTTCAGTAGTTCTTCAAACTATTAAATAAATACAATAAAAATCCTAAGCTGATAAGCGTTTTCCATCAACTAGAACAGTTAGGGACTCAAACGTTCAGCTTCATTACTGATACCAAGTTTAGTGCCACGGTACTCAATTCTGAAACTCCACTTGAAATTCACTTAAAATATGGACAACACAGATGTTCTGTGTGAAGTCTGGATGAGAATAGTGGCGAGAGTTTTAGAGCATATGGTAAACGGCAAAAGGCTTTCAAGTTGTTGTGAAGTGCTTTTCTAGTCCTCTGGGTTTTTTTTTTTTTTGCTTGTTTTTTTTTTTGCTTGTTTTTTTTTTTTTTACAATTATTTAACATTGATTTAACCAGATAAAAAAATATATATATTAAGAACCTCTTTCACAAGGGAAACCTGGCCAAGAGGTAAGCAACACTCATCATGACAACATCATGGAAAGGTAACAATATAATTTAAATATGCAGTTCTTCGTAGGCGCAAGTATCTTGCAAGTGCAGGAGCTTAAACATAAATAACAATTTAGAAACACAGGCACTGTTCAATGTTGTCATGTCATTTATCCATCAGAATAGAGCAAAAGCTTCCAGGTGAAAAAGATTCATGCTGAGGGGGCAGCAAAACTGAATGCTCTTTTCTCCAGTTCAGATCTGACATGGGGAACAGATCGATAAAGAACATCACAGGAGCACAAGGCATAGCAGCTTTTTGTTCTTTGAAGAAAAGTGCACAAAAGGAAGGAGCTAAACCAAGAAGCGCATTATAAATCAGGGTCAGCCAGTGCGTTTGCCTGCATACACTCAGAGAAGGCCCGCCAGATTTAATATACAGGTCACAATGAAGAGCCCTCAGGGCACAGTGATAAACAGTGTTCAAAGACTGAAGACATTTAGATGAAAAACTCATGTACAGCCCATCACTATAATCAAGCAAAGGCAGAAGGCTTGCTGACAAGCAGTTTCCTAGCCCTGAGGGAGAAGCAAGATTTATTTCTGAACAAAAACTGTACTTCATTCTGAGTTTAGTGACCAAGCTTGAGAAAGCTCAGGATCGAGGAAAAAACCCAAGTACTTATTGTTACAGACTAACTCTATCGGTTTTCCTTGTGGAGCTTCAACAGATGGTAACTCATTTGAATTAGAAAAAACATGAGCTTGGTTTTGTCTGTATTTAAAGCCATGTTAGAGCCCAATATGTGACAATGATCCAAAATGTAACAATGATCCAAAATGTTATAAAAAAAAAAGGTAATAAAATGTAATAACTGGTCGATAATGTGACAAGATGCTGAGCCCAAAACGTAACAACTTTTTGCCCAAAATGGATCAGTTATTACAGTATGAGGCAGGCAAAATACTTTTCTCCTAATTGTGTAATAACT
The DNA here is from genome assembly GCA_037902135.1 of Cetoscarus ocellatus. NCBI lineage: Eukaryota > Metazoa > Chordata > Actinopteri > Labriformes > Labridae > Cetoscarus > Cetoscarus ocellatus. The sequence goes on from JBAMNC010000596.1 coordinate 29,502, forward strand.
TTATTACATCATAGAGTGATTCAATGATTTATGGATTAAAGGGCTCATTGCTCAATTTCAGCTTATTCACTGGACTTGAACTGCTTCAGTTTCAATAACACTGAATAAATGGGGCTGTTCTACACTTTGGACCTTTAGTTTATATATCTATACGGTCTATGGTATTTATGCATGATTGCTGTTGCCCAAGTCATTTATAGCCTCCTGTTCTCTTAAAGTGAGGAACAGATCAAATTCAAATTCATACCTTATTACTTTGTGTATTATTTTTATGTCTCCATAATGAACCTCTTAATATCTTGTGTGTTATCTTCTCACTTTCCTCAAATTGAACATAGGTAAGAGGTAAACTCACCAGAGGTTAAAGAAAAAGTTTAGGTCTCCAAAAGGCTTTTTTTTTTAAAGTGTATATATGTAGGATGGGGCATTTTTGTGTGATACTACACTGTACATTAAAGCAATGAGCCCTTAAATCCATAAATCATTGACTCACTCTATGCTGTAATAAAATTATTCCACTATTAAGAGAAAAATATTTTGCCTGCCCCATAATGTAATAACTGACCCAAAATGTAACAAGTTGTTACATTTTGGGCAAACATTTATTACATTTTGGGCTCAACACTTTTGTTACATTATTGACCAATTATTTTATTACATTTTTTTTTACAACATTTTGGGTCATTGTTACATTTCCAGTCATTGCTACATATGGGGCTCTAACAAGCTAATTTAGTATTTTTCTAAATGAGAATGACCTACGTTAAAAGTAACATGTAAAAACTCAAAAGCCTGAGTGAGCAAAGATGAATAGCACTAATGGTGTCATCTGCGTAAACGTGATACACAGCATTTGACACATTATTACACAGACCGGTGATGTATAATGAAGATAAAATGGGTCACAGGATTGAACCTTGGGCCCACCCCTTTGGTAACCTACCAATTAAAGTGCTGCCCGTGTTGCATGACTCATCCACCTATTCACAGCACATTCACACAGTAGAGGCTGCCATGAAAAGTTTCCATCAGAAGTCCTTAATTTAAATTAAATACACTCACCACTCACCTTAAGCTCTCTCCAAAACTAGGCCCAACATATTTCAGATCATTATAACTTCTGTTGTACACCGTTTAGGTGCATTCATACATTCTGCCAATCTTATATAGGACAATTCTGGCCAAACTGTACAATTAAAATATCAGCTGTAAATAAAAGCAACATTTTTCATACCTGCCAATACTGATAATTCCCTTTTCAAACATTTATTTGTCAACTGATATTGCTGCCAATAATACAGTCCACCCCTTTGTTGTACAGGAGAGTGTGATTTCATTGTTCTGTGACTGTCTGCTTCACTGAATTGGTTTGAGATTTATTCGCCCATTTCACAGTTTCACAGATGGTAGAAGTTTCATATAAAGGTCAAAGTAAACTTTATTACCCCAAAAGGGTAATTTGTTTTACAGCTGCAGCAAACAGACAAGATCAAACAATACATCTCATACACACAAACAACAACAGAACACACTCAATAGACACACTTTTAGGGGCATCAGGCCACATGCTATATGTTTCCTGCTCCAACTTAAATATCACTTATTCTTTAATGAGGCAGTCTGGTTTATTGTCTTTAGTGTGTCCCAATAGGCTGATTTTGACAACAAAATCGGTGCAGTTACATTGGGAAAAGAGAAAAGCACATAACATGACAGATGACTTCCATTTTACTAAATTTCTGAGATGCAGTGGGAACATTGTGTTTTAAAAGATAAGCAAACATGTTAGAGTATTGTCATTGGGGAGTCAAAGTTCAGGGTAAGAGAGGATTAACTAAGGACAAAATCACAGGTCATGACACGATGACATTCAAAGAAAGGCAAGAAAACAAATGTTTATTCAGCTGACAGCCTCCTAACATAATATTTTATCTATATTTGAAGTAAAGTTTAATGTGAATGAGAATAATTTCAAAAGCTTGGTTTGAAAAAAATCCCTTTTAATAATTAATCAATCAATATATAATAGTTTAATTATGATACAAGAAAAGAAAAAAAAGTAATTGGCACACCAGGCTGTAGATGCCAGAGAGGCAAAAAGTCAGGTTGAGACAACCGTGACATTTTGTGTGTTACTCTTATCTGTGTGGTCAGGGCACTGATTCAGAAGAGCAGCTAGTTATACTTTTTTTGTGGGTAGTCTGCAGAAAGCTATTTAAAAGAGGACTGAGATGCAGGAAATTGACAACCAGCAGTCATGAGGGTGCTTGTGCTAGCTCTCACTGTGGCCCTTGCAGGTGAGCATGACTTCTCCATTTCTGAAAAGTAAAGATTTATTCAAAATCAGTGTCACTTTTTGGAAAATGAGATAGGTCTGCACTGATATCTTTCTGTAAGATGTAAGAATGTACATTGTAATTTTATAAAACTAATGCTGTGCTTGTTATATATCTCTTATTAGTTTTTCATATTTGCTAAATTACTTTGGTTAAACCTAAAACAACAGTGCTGTAAGTTTCAAGAAAAAATATGGCATATACAATGTAAAAAAAAAAAATCACAAAAGTGCATGTTTTCTCTGTGTCACTATTCTATTTTTTTTTTGTTATTCTACATCTATTAAATCTATTTTTTACTATTTTGTAGCTGGCTACCAGGTCAGCTTTGGTAAGTTATTATTTTATTTAAAAATGTTCATTAAACATTAAAAATACAATAAAATAACTGATGATATATTTGTTGTTTTTTGTCGTCATTTTGCAATGGAAATGCATTTACTTGTCTGCTTTGATGTTTTTCTCTGCAGTCCCAGAGTTTGCTTCTGGAAAGACGTATATCTACAAATATGAAGCATTGCTCATGGGCGGCCTGCCTGAGGAGGGTTTGGCACGTGCCGGGGTGAAAATAAGCAGCAAGGTTTTGATCAGTGCAGCAGCAGCCGACACCTTCATGTTGAAGGTAAGACCTTTTATGAATGTGTAATAAAATTTGCTTTTGACAATAATTGGTTGAGCACTCATAATTTGTTGCCTTAAATTAGGCAGCCATTTTAGATTTAGTCTGAGTCTGTAGATAAACATGTGAACAAGATTTAGTTGCATTTAGGTTATTTTTGTGCTCTCAAGTTTGATTCTTTGAAAGTCCACAAAAACTCTGGTTCAGTTTGGGTCGATAAATAATCCTAACAGTTTAGTCATTACTTTTGGTCAAATGTTGTATCAAATGTTAGTCTTTATGGATATCAATACTCTAATTGTTACTGTTGACATTTGGCCACCATCAATTCTTTTCTATTATTTAATGAAAAGATGACACAATAAGTGTCTAACAAAATTCTTACAGCTATTTTATACAGCTAGTAAATAAATATTTTTCATTAAAAACTGTAATATCAGGGATTTTTAATTGTTGACAGCCCACCTGTAATATTTTAATCACATTTTGTATAGTTGATAAACAATAAACATCATTTTTGTTAGTGTTTTTATTGTCAAAGACTTACTTTTAGGTAGTTGAAGCCTCCTTTGTTATGGAAAAGGAAGTAGATAAACATTTTTAGTCCCCTTTCTTAAGCAAAATTAACACTAACCCTAAAAATATGTCACATTACTAAATAACTGATGAGTAAAATAAATGTATGTTTTTGATAAACAATAAGATTTTTACAATAAATTACTGTATTCATAGATAAAATAGTTGAAGATGAAAACCCATGTCATTAAATGCAAGAATGAACTCAAAGCATTTGCCAAAACTCTACCATGAGGGTTCTTGGTACTTTATGTGGTGTATAAACAATCCTCCTACAATATACAGTATTTAAGGTATTTCTCTCTTCCCACAGCTCCAAGACCCTGAGATCTTTGAGTACAGCGGCATCTGGCCCAAGGATGCTTTCATTCCAGCAACCAAGCTCACCTCTGCCCTGGCTGCTCAGCTCTTGACACCCATCAAGTTTGAGTACTCCAACGGTGTTGTGGGCAAAGTGTATGCACCTGCTGGGGTCTCAGCAACTGTGCTGAATATCTACAGAGGAATCCTCAACATCTTCCAGCTGAGCATCAAGAAGACTCAGAATGTCTATGAACTGCAAGAGGTACAAGAAAACGATTAAGTAGACTTTGACAATTCATTAATTGATTGATAGAATGCTGTTATTTGACTGTGCCATATCTTTATTTTGTCATCTAGCCTGGAGTTCAGGGAGTGTGCAAGACCCACTATGTCATCAGTGAAGACTCAAAGGCTGAGCGCTTACTGCTGAGCAAGACCAAGGACCTGAGCCAGTGCCAAGATAGAGTCATCAAGGACATCGGCTTGGCTTACGCAGAGAAATGTGTTGAATGTGAAGCTGTAAGTACATTTTTGTCTGAACTCACTCCTTTACTGGACAATGCTATTGTGATCTGACATTAATCTTATCAATGCAGAGTGGAAAGGCCATGAAAGGAGGCGCTGCTTTCAACTACATCATGAAGCCAGTAGCCAACGGAACCCTGATCTTGGAGGCATCCGCCACAGAACTCATCCAGTTTTCACCCTTCAACATCTTGAATGGAGCTGCCCAGATGGAAGCCAAGTATGTGGTCTAAATTCTAAAGAGGAGGGTATTAGCACTGGTTAGAGACACGCACACTGAAATAGAGCTTCTGATTTTTCACAGACAAAGCCTGGCCTTCTTGGAGATTGAGAAAATCCCACTGGAACCCATCAGTGCTGATTACCTGCAACGTGGATCTCTGCAGTACGAGTTTGGCAGTGAGCTTCTTCAGACACCCATCCAGCTTCTGAGGATCAGCAACACCGAGGCTCAGGTACTCTTGGACACATTCTTTCTTTTTTCAGAATCAGAATTGGGTTGAATTTCAAAGTACATTTACACATACAAGTAATCTGACCTGGTGTTTGGCACAAAAAATTAACATAGAAGAAGAATAAAAGTAAGTAAGAGGTTTCAAAACCAGCAGCACTTTTGCTAACAACTTAAATAGAGTGAGACATAAAACAAAAAATATATATATTAAGATACAGAGTATAACAAACACATAATGTATATGTACATAGGGCTGAATAAGAGTCCATCCCAAATTCACCAAGGCAAATTTTTGTGTCCCTATCAGATTGTCGAGCTTCTCAACCACCTGGTGACCAATAATGTGGCCAAGGTCCACGAAGATGCCCCTCTGAAGTTTATCGAGCTCATTCAGCTGCTGCGTGTGGCCAATTATGAGATCATTGAGGCCCTTTGGAGTCGGTACAGTGCCACACCAGACTACAGGTAACTGCAACATCCAAAGAAACATAGAGTAAGAACAGATAAGTAGCTTTTTAATGTTCTTGTGCTTTTTAAGTAGTATTAAAATGGACCCTGCATATTAAGACATTTACATTGTTTGATTAACATTCACATCTTTTGTATTTTGTTGTGTAAAAAATGCATTAGATTTATACATTTGAGTAAATAATGTACATATATACTGTAAATATACATACATTTTAGATGAAGACTGCCAATGTTGCGCAATGCAGTCTGGGTAGTGATGCCAAATGGTTGCAGCATTCTTTCCTAACATAGTTTCCTATTGAGCACCATCTTTAAAATGTTATCAGTATTAATTAAAGTGCAGTTTTAGTGAGGATGACTATGAGGAAGAGTTTATCTCTTCCCTGAAAGAACTGCACAACAGTGGCAGGCTATATGTGATTCTGATTTGTAAATGTGCAAGTAGTTATCTTTGTGAACTTTTTTTGTGCAGATAACAGATGCAAATCATCACTGACAGGCAGAAATCTTGTTTTTCCAGTTTTCATGATTCCTTTTTTATTTAGAGGTTATAAATTGATCAGTTCTTGGGGTCACCCTCTCAGCCAGGAGTGGGTTTTATACATTTACAACCAATTAAAAGTGTCAAAACTTTTTGCCAGTATTTACCATACAGAATTAATTTGATTTAAAAAATTACAGATTTTTTTTCATTTCCTGAGAAGTAGTGATTTTGGAGATACAGTTTTGTCAGACAGCAATGAAATGTTAGTATATTGAGGATGTTATCTCTTGATATGCAGTGCTCCCTTTTAGTCAGTACTTTTACTTAAGTGTAAATTAAAGGATTGTACTAGAGAGCAACCATCACATAGGAAAATCATAAAACCAAAGACGACAAAAGGAGGTCAAAGCTTCTCATCAGCCAATGGAAAGTAGCCAGCTCCTCTAGATATGCTACCACTTAACAGATGGAGCGCATAGTGATAAATGATCGTACAGAACATTTAAAATGTTCCTTTAAATTGCTGTTCATCATAACAGAGTGTCCACAGGGTCTTAAGGTAAAAAAAAAAAGGTAAACAATTATTTTACTGGAATTTGTGGCTTTCAAAAAGTACAGAAAGTCTTAAATACAAAAATATAAGATATTGAATTTTTTAAGATTGTTGAAAATTATATAAACCTCCTTACTCTTGGCACCATAGTTACTGTTTGTCTTTATAATGCAAATCACCATTTGACACAAAATACATGGTAAACTTTCAAATTTTGCATGTAAATATTTTCTTTTTTTTTTTAATTAAAGGTGATGCATTGGTTCAGCTACTCAAGTGGAGCGTCCCATTATTTGTAGAAAGCTGTTTGTAGGTCCTTATTCTGCTGTGGTTGTTGCACATTAAAAGTAAAAATTGAAAATACTTTGAGTTAACTTCAAATGGGTTTGTGCTTTTTGCTTTTACTTGAGTAGATTTAAAGAACAATAATTTAACTTCCACTTCAGAATATTTCATTCAAAGATGCTTTTTTGTTAGACAATAATGTTCTTGTACACTTTCCAGTCCTTGGTTCTGAAGTTATGTACTTCACTCTTTCTAGGCACTGGATCCTGGATGCTATCCCTGCTATTGGTTCTCATGTTGCTCTGAAGTTCTTCAAGGAGAAGTTCCTGATTGATGAGCTGTCCATGTCTGAAGCTGCTCAAGTCCTGCTGTCATCTGTGCACATGGTCTCAGCTGACCTGGAGACCATCAAGATTGCTGAGGCACGTCCGTAATTTACAGAGTTCTTGAGAAACTGTGAATCTACTTGAGCTTAGGTAAATAGCTTGTCATTTACTTTTGATCCTCAGGGACTGGCCATGATGCCCAAGATCCTGGAAAGCCCAGTTCTGCGTGAGATCATCATGCTCGGCTATGGTTCTCTGGTTGCTAAATACTGTATTGAGTTCCCATCCTGCCCTGCTGAACTTGTGAGGGTATGTATAATTTGTGCAGGTGTTTTAAACACTTTAAAGTCAGGTCTATCATTCATAGACTCATTTATGTTCTGTTCCTTCCACAGCCCATTCATGAACTTGCAGTCCAGGCTGTTGCCAGAGGGGATATTGAGGAGATTGTTCTGGCTCTCAAAGTTATGGGTAATGCCGGACACCCAAGCAGCCTTAAGCCAATCTTGAAGCTCCTGCCCGGCACTGGCAGTGCTGCTGCTAGTCTGCCACTCAGAGTTCACATTGATGCTGTTCTGGCCCTGAGAAATATCGCCAAGAAAGAGCCCAAGATGGTGAGACCAGAGAGTTTTCTTCATTTGTTACAAGTGACTACATTTAAGGCCTTTATTGGTAGCTGTAGTTTTGACTGCAATCCTCTTATTTTGTGAAATAGATCCAAGATGTCGCTGTTCAGCTGTTCATGGACAAGGCCCTCAAACCCGAGCTGCGAATGGTTGCTGCTATTGTGCTCTTTGAGACCAAGCTGCCCATGGGTCTGGTCACTGCTCTTGCGGATGCACTCTTGAAGGAATCAAATTTGCAGGTCGCTAGCTTCGTCTACTCCTACATTAAGGCCATGACAAAGAACACTGCTCCTGACTTTGCCTCAGTGTAAGAACTTTATTCATATCTCTTTTTTCAGTACATCCCTTTACAATGTCATGTCTGCTCATCTTATATTTCAATGTCCTTATTTCAGTGCTGCAGCCTGTAACGTTGCTGTGAAGATCTTGAGCCCTAAATTCGCCAGTCTGAGCTACCGCTACAGCAGAGGGCTCTATTTTGATGCCTACAGCAGTAAGAGCTTTAGAAAACAATCATTTTCATGAAACATTTTATGTCAAATCAATATATTTGATAATTCTTTGAACTGCAGACCCCTGGATGATCGGTGCTGCTGCCAGTGCCTTCTACGTCAATGATGCTTCATCTGTTCTGCCAAGTGGTGCTCTGGCTAAAGCTCGTACCTACTTGGCTGGGGCTTATGCTGACGTATTAGAGGTGTGGTTTCTGTTTTTCATAGCTACTAAACCACACTGAGGTAACTTGAATTTCTTTAAAACTGTAAAAACAAGTTGTCGTTTTTTTCCAGATCGGTGTGAGAACTGAGGGAATCCAGGAAGCTCTTCTGAAACATCGTGAGGCTCCAGACAACGCTGACAGGATCACCAAGATGCAACAAGTTATTAGGGCTGTAAGTTTAAGGGATCATCAATAATTTCATCAAGATCATGTGCGTTCTGCAGCTCGAATGTTTTATTCACTGTTTTTTCCTGCCTCAAAAGCTTTCTGAATGGAGGTCCAATCCTTCAAGCCAGCCCCTGGCCTCTGGGTATGTTAAAATCTTTGGGCAGGAAATTGCATTTGCCAACATCAACAAAGCCGTTGTTGAGCAGTTTATTGAGGTACTGCAATATGAAGAAGAAAACACCTGCTAAGTATTCACTGCATTGTGGTTTCAACTTTTTTTCTTCACTTGCAATTTTATATTTGCAGCTTGTCAGTGGGCCAGCTATTCAGACATATGGAAGGAAAATTTTGGATGGTCTGCTGTCTGGTTTAGCACTGCACTATGCTAAACCTCTGCTCGTTTCTGAGATTCGCCGCATCCTTCCCACCTCTATTGGTCTGCCCATGGAGCTCAGTTTCTACACTGCTGCAGTTGCCGCTGCTTCTGTTGAATGTAAGGTTACTGTGCCTTTTAATGTTACAGCAATATCATTACATTCTCCTTGCCTCTAGGTGCAGATATGAGTTTCATAGAATAAATACAGCTCTAAAATGCTGGTGCGGTTCACAAAAAAAATCAAAGGGTGGCAGTAAAAGCCAATCTACTACAAACTGCTCTAAGATCTCTAAAGGCCTGAAATGTGTCTTAAACTGTAGGATCATTCAAAATGTGTCTTTTGTGTTTGTTTATACAAAAAACAACAAAATGATCATAAATTCTGTAAAAGGTATAGCCATTGTCGACAATTTACATGTTTTATGATACAGACCATGTTGTGGCCAGTGTTGCGTGTAACGCGTTACAGTAACGTAACTACCTTTTTTGGGTAAAAAGTAAAGAAATGCACTACTACTGAAAATGTGGTAAAGAAACATAGTTTCTTTTTTAATGCGGCGCAACGTTACCTTTCCCTTGGACAGATCCGACACTGAGGCTGCCTTCACAGCTGCCAGCATTACATACAATCAGAGTTGCCAAGTCTGCTCATTATAAGCATCTTTGGGCCTGTTTTTCTCTAAAGTTGCTTGCAAATCTCGTGAGCCATGGCTGTGGGTCACAGTTTTCTGGGCTTGTTTCTTAACGTGCAGTTGCTTGTTGGGGCTCTTCAGTCTGTGTGAATCCCAACTGATTATCTCCCAGCTCCCCACAATAAAGCAAAACACGAGTGCTGTAGGTAGTTTGTCCTTTCCACTTCCCTGTTTTCTGGTTATTGCGCCTGCCCCCAAACACACTCATGCACATGGTGCAAGCACCAGAGGCAAAGTTGCCAGGTCTTATTATAAGCAATGTTTTTTTTTGTTCTTTTTTGAATAGTTGCTTGTCACTGTGAAATTGAAATGTAATGTAGATGAAAATTAAAAATGCTTGATATAGATTTCTCTTTAAAAAAAAAGTAATATATCACATTTGAAAAGGAAATAACTGGAGGTCGCTTGTTTTGGGCTTGTTTTTATCGACCTGGTTGCTTATTTCAGAAAAAAAAAATCTGGAAACACTGGACAGAAGCTCTCATTTCACACGGTATGTGACATGATGTTGTATAATAAAGAGCACAAAAGAAACACGTCATGTGCTCCATAGAAGAACTTCATGTAGGCTTACACTTAAGAACAGATATGGGGTTCTGTCCAAAGTCGAGTAACATAAAAATAACGTAAAAGTAATGAGTAACGTAAAAAGTTACTTTCCATAGAGGGTAACTTAGTAAAGTAAGAAATTACTTTTTCAAGAAGTAACGACTAACGAGCAAACACTACTTTATAAAACTAACTTCCCTAACACTGGTTGGGGCCTCTGTATTAGCAAACATAAGGAGTAGTGAGGTTGCTTGAAATACCCAGCCCTAGTTTAAGTGCAGCCTGAGGTACCACTCCCACATGTTGTCCCCCTCTCTCCATCTCCGCTCCTGGGGATAGAGAGAGGTTTCAGTGATTTGCCTTGAGGCAAGTTCAGGTGTGCCCTGAAAATTTCTTCAACCACTTTTACTGTCATCACTACAACTAAACAGCAACTACTAAATTTAATTGTCTATCAGTATATTATATGTTTTCATTTCTAAACTGAACTGCAGATATAAAGACTTTAAAACCTTCAAGGGATGTGCATTTAGCAGAATCAAAAGTTTGGTATGGAGAGCAAAACTGACCTCATTCTGCATTGTTCAAAACCTGAAAATCAATAACATTTGAGCTTACCAATGCCACTGTTGAGATTCATTGGCCCAGTGTGATAATGTCTATTTATCTTATAACATTCACTTGTACTTGCAGGAGAAAAATAAGCTCTAAGACCATTATCATATTAAACCAAATGGCCTACCTTTGAATATCAGCTTAAAATAATAAAACTCTTGACCATGCCTTAAGATTAATTCTGTAATAAAAAGAATAACTTTGCACACCACTGATTATAAATAAAGCATGACTTGAGATTTTTGAATGATCTCGGGTGTGTCTTGGGCAGATATGTTTGAAAACATCTGATCTATCTACTGTCCTCCACACTTTAATAAAGGCAGGAAAAAACAGAAAACATTCTTTAAAAATGTGCTGCTTTTCACAGTCCAAGCTGAGGTTACACCACCTCTTCCTGAGAACTTCCCTGCTGCACAGCTTCTGAAGTCCGATATTAGCATGAGGGCCGCTATTGCACCAAGGTAACCCAGTTGTTACTGCTTCTTACTGTTAGTCTAACAAAGTAGTAGGTTTGAGTTATCACCTACCAAGCTAATGTTTTGTGTTTCTTTTAGCGTTTCCATGCATACCTATGCAGTTATGGGAGTGAACACAGCTTTCATCCAGGCTGCTCTGCTGTCAAAAGCAAGAATCCACACAATCGTTCCTGCCAAGATGGAGGCCAGAATCGACATGATCAAGGGCAATTTTAAACTCCAGCTCCTGCCTGTTGAGGGTGTCGATAAGATTGCATCTGCACTGTATGTGTTCATCCTTGTCGATAGCTAAAATACATGATCTTGTTTTAAGATGCTGTATCATTTAACTACCTTTCTTTTCTCTGATAGTGTCGAAACTTTCGCTATTGCAAGAGATGTGGAAGACCTTGAAGCCGCTAAGTTGACACCCATGATTCCAGCTGAACTTCAAGCACAGCTGTCAAAGGAGATCCGCTCCTCAAAGATTTCCAAGATAGCATCCTCACTGGCAAGTGACATGGTGGGTTTTGTTCACATACAAACTTTATGTGCCAACACAAACACCCATCTGATGTGCTGACCTCTGTTTGGTTTTACAGTCAGCGTCTTCTGAGATCATTTCTTTTGACCTGCCAAGGAAATTTTCCAGCAAACTGGAACTTCCCAAGGCTTATGAGAAGAAGATGTGTGCTGCATTTGAAACCTTTGGAATCAAGGCATGTGCTGAGATTGAATCTCGTAATGCTGCTTTCATTAAAGACACCCCTCTCTACGCAATCATCGGGAAACACGCTGCCTTGGTTGAGGTTGCTCCAGGCAAGTAAAATAGAAGAAAAAACCATATGGATCGATAAATAAGAAGTTGCAAAAGAAAAAAAAAAGTAATATATCACTTTTTTCTGTGGTTGCAGCTGAAGGACCAGTCATTGAGAAGATTGAAATTGAGGTTCAGGTTGGTGAAAAAGCAGCCGAAAAGATCATTAAAGTGATCAATGTGAGTAAGGAGGAGGAGACCCTGGAGGACAAGAACGTCCTGCTGAAGCTCACTAAGATCCTGGTTCCTGGTCTGAAGAATGCCACTGCCTCCAGCTCCAGCTCCAGCTCCAGATCCAGCTCTTCCTCCAGCAGCTCCCGTTCCAAGAGTGTCTCTTCTGCATCTTCCAGCTCCTCTTCTCGTCGTGCAAGCAAGACAGTTGACCTTGTTGCTCCTATGATCAAGACTTCAAAGAGAGTAAAGAGCAGCTCCAGCAGCTCCTCCAGCCGTCTCTCAAGCAGCTCCTCTAGCCGCTCATCCTCCAAGTCCAGCAGCCGCTCCATGAGCTCCAGCTCCTCAAGCTCCAACGTCATATCCAAGGTGAGACAATTTTATCTTTGGACTTCAATAGAAACAGACTCAAAAATAACGTGGAAAGTGATAAACCATTTATCCTATGCAGCAGGCACAGTATGAGATGAAGTTTTCCAAGAACCACATCCACCAGGTGGGTGATTTCTGGGTTGAAGATTATTTGCCTGCCAGTGGTACACTCAGTTTGAGCTAATTGTATGTTTGTTTGCAGCACGCTCTTTCAGAAACTCGCGCCAGTGACAAGAGCAGTGCCTACAGCTTTGAGGCCATTTACAATAAGGTAAGCCATCCAACTGAGCCATTTATATTTATTTTTCCAGTGAAAAAAATCCAGTAGCATTAACACCAATTTTCAACTGATTTTCATACCAAAAGGCCAAGTATCTGGCCAATGAAATCCTTCCTGCTGTGACCATTCTCATTCGTGCGGTGAGAGCCGACCACAAGGCTCAAGGATACCAGATTGCAGCATACTTCGACAAAGCTACCGCCAGACTTCAGCTCATTTTCGCCAGCTTGGAAGAGAGCAACAACTACAGAATCTGCGCTGAAGGTGTGATGCTGAGCTGCCACAAACTCATGGTACAAACTCTATCTTGTGACACGAAGTGAGATGGGAACAGTAAAAGGAAATGCTTGAGATGTCTGAGAATCTGACTCTAGTTTCAATTGCTTCTTAGGCCAAGATTGCCTGGGGCCTTGAGTGCAAAGAATATGAGACTGAGATCATAGCTGAGACAGGTTCTGTGGGTAAAGAGCCTGCTTTCAGCCTGAAACTGACCTGGGAGAAACTTCCCGAGAGCATGAAACGCTATGCCAAGGAGTAGGTCCAACATAACTTATTCCATTTTTCTTTCATGCAATCTCATCCTTTTGTCTAACATTAACCTCCTTTTGTCTAACATTAACTTCCCCTTGATGTCTGGCTAGGCTCTCAGAGTACATCTCCAGCATTGCTGCTGAAGCTGGAATAAGCCAGGCTAAGGTCAAGAATATCCGTAAACAGATCAAACTGACTGTGGCCGTTGCTTCTGAGACAAGCATAAATGTCATGCTGAAGACACCAAAGGTATGTTTTTCTGGCAAACTACCAACATAAATACATTTAAAGCATTCTTGTTGAATTAGTTTGCATACATTATATACTTCTTAAAACGAATGTAATTTGACTTTACAGAGGACCATGTACAAACTGGGTGTGAGTCTTCCTGTTTCTCTGCCATTTGGGGACACAGCTGCTGAACTGGAGGCATACTCAAGCAGTTTGGCTGACAAGATTGCCCATGTAATCACTAAAGCCCATGCAGGTAAAACTGTCTTGAAGATCATAATTTTAACTCCTTATTAGCAGGTCTCCCAAACATATTAAAGTTCCTTGCTGAACAGTTCACTCAGATATTGAACTTTGACATCTCTATAAACCTCTCTGTTTCATCCCTGCTCAGAACTGTCTGTTTTAGTTAAGAGCTGTGTCTGACCACTCCCCATCAAAAGATGGATGTGGCCTCAGCTCTTCAGGAATGTGCTCTGAGGCTGCATAGCCCCCTAAAGATGTCATTCAGTAAAACTGTTCAAACAGGTTGCTCAAGAACACTTTTGTTACAAAGTTAAACAAGCCGCAGAGGGAGAATAGGGATTTTTCTCATGTTGGGGATATGGTAAATCATTCATGGATGCACTTTTGTAGGGCTGATGATATTGAGGGAAAAAAGTTTTTTTCCTTCTGAGATATATATTGCAATATTTTTTTAGAACTCTTAGGATAAATTATGTGTCTTAATATGTGCAACAATTAAAAATTGGATCTTAATTTATTATTTTAATAAACCCAATAATTCCTCCATTGCACTTTGCAGTCCTCGGCCAGGGACTGTGAAAAAAACAACGCACAGTGGGAGAGTGTAGCAGCGCATTTCTTCACAAACTTTACAAATAAAACTGTGGCTTGCAGTACCATCATTTAAAGCCTTTATTATTTAACTCTGACAATGTACCCTAATGCTTACAAGATAACTCTCCAAAAGCAGCATAATTTTTAACTTCTAATTGTCACTGTGTTGTGCTGCTTAGCTTCCGTAATTGTAGGGGCTAAGACTGTTTTTAAGAATGTAAGATGTCCTAATGCCTCTATGTTTGGGTGTTTATTTAAGGCATACATAATGAGTATTTTATAATAAGGATAAAAATAAGGCTAGAGAAAGAGGAAAAAAAACATTTGAAAGACATGTTGAGAGTCACATGTCTGACACTGCACAGTCTGTGATGTGCTCTGTTAAAAAATGTTGTTCTGACCTTGTTTTTGTATATAAAAAGGTTTTAAATGTAGTTGCCCAGAAGGCAACTGTACCTGGTTGAAACTTGTAAGGTCATTTTATCTCTCTGCTTAAAGGCTTCTTCAGCCCTCTTTTTGGACTCAAGCCTTTGGGAGGAGAGGTCAAATACTTTTAAGAATATCAGCCATTTAGTTTCTTTTTGAATCAAGCCTAGAAATATTATGACAAGGAAGAATGAGAAGCTTCACAGAGAGCAGGTGTTATAGTGATGTGTCTGCTAAGTAATTAATTTTTCTACTCATTACTCTTTCCTTTTGAATCCAGCTGAGTGCTCCATGGTCAAGGACAAACTGTACACATTCAACAACAGGAAATACAAAAACGAGGTGCCTCACTCTTGCTACCAGGTTGTGGCTCAAGACTGCACACAAGAGCTTAAATTCATTGTTCTGCTGAAGAGGGACCAATTAAAGGAACAGAACCAGATCAACATCAAGATTGCAAACATGTATGAAGAACAGCCCTTACTTACATTTACACTGTGCTAATTATCAAAGAAACAAAACTTGAATCTAAAAATTCAGATGTTAGCTTAACCACAATACTGTTTCAACAGTGATGTGGACCTGTATCCAAAGGATGATGCCATCTATGTAAAGGTCAACGGAGTGGAAATTCCCATCAGCAACCTTCCATATGTGCATCCAGAAGGTTTGTTGTTTAATTTATTCAGTTTCAGCCAGAATGCTATGATTAGTTATCTCTTAAATGTGAAAATTAGAAATCTCTGTCTCTCTCTATGTATATATACTGTATACATTTTTTTTTCATTGCAGCCAAAATTCAAATCCGACAGAGAGGTCAGGGTATCGCACTCCACGCTCCAAGCCAAGGTCTTCAGGAGGTCTACTTTGATCAAAACACATGGAAGGTGAGCTAAGAGATTAATGACTTTAGTAAATTTGGTACAGATATTTTTTTCCCGTAACTCCAGTTTTAGAACTGCTGATCTCTTTGGGTTGTTTTTAGGTTAAAATTGTGGACTGGATGAGAGGACAGACATGTGGTCTCTGTGGAAAAGCTGACGGTGAAATCAGACAGGAGTACCGAACACCAAATGAACGTGTGACAAAGAACGCAGCCAGCTATGCTCATTCCTGGATTATACCTGCACAGAGCTGCAGGGATGCCTCTGGTAAAGATTCATGGACTAGTGTTTCCTTTTAGAGTGTAACTGACATTCAAAAGGCTTTTTTTTCTATTTGATTCTGTTGGTTTAGATAGGTTTTAGAACATTTATAATCTTTCTATGGACACTGCCTATGGTCTCAGCTTACACCCTGCTGCAGGTAAAAACAAAAGATTAAATGTACCTTCCTTTTCTCTCCTTTCTAGAGTGTCAAATGAGACTTGAATCTGTGAAACTGGAGAAGCAGGTCATCCTCCACGGTGAAGAGTCCAAATGTTACTCTGTTGAGCCCGTGCTGCGCTGCCTGCCCGGCTGCATGCCCATCAGGACCACCACCGTCTCTGTTGGCTACCACTGTCTGCCTGTTGGTAAGTCCACAAGAAATCACAATTGGTCTACAAAAATTGAAGATAAATCTGCTTGGATTTATTATGCAAACACCTGACTTCTTAATGCTCTCTTGTTTCACAGGTACAAACCTGGGTTGGTCCGGGGGTATGAGCAGCATCTATGAGAAGAGCATCGACCTGAGGGAGACAGCAGAAGCCCACCTGGCCTGTCGCTGCACTGCTCAGTGTGCTTAATGTCACTACCTTCAGTTCCATCATGTTGTTCCCTTTTGTTGGTCACTTTATCTGAACTGTACATTTAAATAAATTGGAGAAGCAAGTTAAAGATTTTTTTTGTCTGAAATTCTTTTGCATGAGATTTTGCTAAATATCAATAAAAACGACTGAAACCAGGAGATTTTTGAATATTTATTATCCACTCCAGATACTCACAACTACTACACTCTGGGCCTGATCTATTAAAAGGTTTGCGTGCATAAAAACACGAGCAAACTTGATAGCGGGCGCAAAGCTGATCTACTAACAGGGTGAACCGAGGACTGCGTCTGTCAAATGAGCAAAATAGTACACGCAGTCCATTTAGCGTCTTTGCCTTCATGAATATGCAGAATACAGATGCAGATGATCAGAACGCGCAAAATACTAGGAGGAGGAGATGCAAATGTGACCATTTAGCACCCGCAATGTGATCTATCAAACCCGCAACTGATTCCGCAAAGTGTTTTTACGTCTAAATTCAGTACGTTTCAAAAACAGGTGCAAAAAAGGCACAGCGTTTCACACAGAGGGCTGCGGCCACTGCTGCTGTGTAGTTACGAAGCTTCAATAACTGCAATTACAGATATAACAAATATTTGGCCATTTCTTTAGCCCCATTCCCATTCATAATCATTATAGTTGTTAATGTAGACATTAGCATGATCTCCCTATCCATGATTATACATCCATAGTAATTATCTTTAGCACCATTTTGACATGAAAAATGAGATGCCACATCTCAAGAGGTGTACCTTTAATGAATTTGTTCTCAACTGAGACAAATGTGGTGGGGACGGATTTATGGTCTGGGCATCCATGAGTTTGTCACTACCGTAAATTCTTACTTTCAGTCCGTTGTCTCTTACACCCCCCCCACCCCCCCACCGCAGCAACCCAATTATCAGCAGAAAATACATCACTTATAAATTCTCATTTTGATGCTGTTGTATTATTCAACGTCAGTCATCTCTACCTTACAATCATTTTAGATGTTAATGTAAATAATAGATTAATTACACTTTTCTTGATTATTATTGTTTATACTTCTATACTATCACTACAGTCATACAGACATGAGGACCCTCCTGAAAACGAGATGCTGCATCTCGAGGGGCTAACCTCTGATGAGGATAGATTTATGATTGGCCCATGGATCTGTCACTAGCTTTAGTTCTTACTTTAGTCCACTTGGCTCTGCCCTCCTCCCTTCCTTCGCCCACACACCCAACACAGCATAGCGTAACGTGTCTTGAGATAACACTTGTTATGAATTGCCGCTATACAAATAAAGATTGAGTGATTGATATTATTACAAAAGCATACTGCTGTCACCCTAAAAAACAACAGGCTACTTTTTATATCAAAATAATAACATATTTAAAGATATTGTAATATAACAATGTATTTGTTGCATTATAATATAACACTTTTGTCTTTGGAACAACGGCAAAGTTTAGGAAAAGTTGGTGAAACTTATATTGTTTGAAGAATAAATATACCACATTACAACTTGGGCTCAATGATATTGAATTTTGGCTGATATCTATTATGTTAATAATTCTGAACTCATTCTTGTCACTACTGTTACCGATACTGATATTTTTGTCAAAAGTAGGAAGGCTTTACGTGTCCAAAAATTGACTTGTTGCTTTCATCTGTCACAGGAACAGATGTAAAACAAGAAAAACATTTACTTCTTTTAAATTTGTGTATTGGGCTGATATTACAACTGATTTATGGGATATACACCAATCAGGCATAACATTATGACCACTGACAGGTGAGGTGAATAACGCTGAATATCTCTTCATCATCAGCCCTTTAGTGGGTGGGATATATTCAGCAGCAAGTGAACATTTTATCCTCAAACTTGATGTGTTTGAAGTACGAAAAATGGGAAAGCATATGGATTTTTAGCGAGTTTGATCAGGGCCAAAGTTTGATGGCTAGATGACTAGGTGAGATCATCTCCAAAACTTTAGCTCTTGTGGGGTGTTCATGGTCTGCATTAGTTAGTATTTATCAAAAGTGGCCCGAGGAAGGAACAGTGGTGAACCAGCGACAGGGCCATGGAGGGCCAAGGCTTATTGATGCACATGGTGAAGGCTGGCCAACATGTTCTGATTCAACAGAAAAGCTCCTGTTGCTCAAATTGCTGAAGAGGTTAATACTGGTTCTGATAGAAAGGTGTCAGAAGACACAGCACATCGCACTTTGTTATGTATTTACTGTACAGCTGCAGACCAGTCTGGAAGGCAGGTGGTCATAATGTGATGCCTGACCAGTGTAAATGGCCGATATAAACAGCTGATATATCGGCTGTAAATATCTGCAAAATTAATGCCTGCTAATACGATACATAACCAATTAGCTATGTTGCGAGAGCAAAAGGCAAAACTAATTTTTTGATCATGATTAAGGCTTGTTAAGACAAACATGGAGGAATTTGGATTATTAACTGATTGTCCTTTAAACTGCTGTGATTTTCTAAGATTGATATTCAGCAGATAATCATGCTGGAGTGAGTAATGTTTGCCTGTCCAGAGACTGCAGAAGGACAGACACCTGCTCTGACATTACTCTCCCTCACAGTAACAAGTCTGTCTGCTTAAACCTAATAATACCTTTAATTATTATTTAAGGGTAGGTCCAAACAAATCAGCATAACATATGAGAACAAAGTTAAGGAGGAAAAATACACCTTGTCATTTCACTCATCTTCATGGCAGTCATTAGTTTTTAGCATTTATTGTTGATTTAGCATCAATCATTGAAAAAATGTCAGTGTGAATTAAAACTCTTTCCTAAAATCAATCTCAATCCTCATTTAAAGAGATAATACCTGGTTTGTGGTGAACAGTATCGTGTTTTTCAAACTCTGTTATCCATTTCTAATCAATATTTATTATTAATTTTTTAACATTAAAGCATTAATTCTAATTAACTTTCATGTTTTCGTTCTTTCGTAGTCAAATCAAAATTTGAAATAAATTAGAATTTGGACAAACTAAATGATAGACATTTCATCAGTTTCCATGTTTCATTGTTTATCTGGTTAAATGTTTAAAATCAAATATTTAGTTCATATAAACTTTTTTTTGGTAATCATTCAAAATGAATAAATATCTCACAATTATTTGACAGCAAGTCAGTGTATACCTTTTTAAACTAATGCTTAAATTATGATTAAGTGTTGGTAATAATTGGCATTAATTAGAACTAAATAAATAGGAATAAAAAAAATTAAATATGTTTTTTTTTATCTTTGTGTGTTTTCTAACTAAACAAGTTAATTTTATAATGCAATACCTTAATTGTCCTCCAGTTTAAGTTTTTTTTTTTATCATAACAAGATGCTTTTATTGCTCTAGAAATATTTCTTCAAGAATATAACTTGATATTTTTAGTGTTCTTACATCAAAAGTTTACTGTAATAACATGAAACTTGAACAGTTTTAATTATTTTAGTTTACCTTTCATAATATTATACTTTAATTTTTCTAACAATATCAGTTTGTTGTTCTAACATGGCACTTTTACCATTCTAACCATGTATGATCAACATTTTAACCGGATTTTCCCTGGCAGAAGTCTTTAAATATCAAAGAAATCAAAATAAATCAGAGGTGGACCTTGAACTTTTCTCTACATCCTTTCTATTCTTGTGCTCCTCTGCCAGCAGTATGGGGGAAGTCACTCAGGAGCTGTAGCAGTGATGTGGTCAGTGAACCTGTGCTGAGTGCTGACCTTTTATGCCCCCTGACAGCTGCCACCATGGACTTAAGACCCTGTTCACTAAAAATGAAGAAACAAAGCATTATTTTGAGAGATAACTGTAATAGTGTTGCTGTTTTATAAACTGTAATCATTTACTCTACTATCTACTCAAAAAAGTAATAATATTACAGTAATACTTTACAGTAACCAGTTATTGTTGAACAAGGCTACTTACAGCAAGGCCTGAAGTCTATTAATTGAAAGTAAAACTGCACCTAAAGTTTTATTTGTGACTTTAGCATAGTGCACTAAAGAGTCCTTAAACTTTGAAGTAAGTTAGAATTTTAGCACTACAGGTGTCCTTGTCTCAAAGTCTAAGATATTTTGAATGAGTATTAAATGCCTGAAATACAGTAAAGTCCATGGTAAACACATGCATAAGAGATTTTCCTTTTTTTCCACATAAGTTACACCTCAAAGTGCCCCACCTGTTAGTTTTAAAGCACAAATGTGTTTTTAAAGGATGGTTGCTAACAGACTGCCAACTAAGACTACAAAACTGGTTGGGGACTTTAGATATCATCAGTTTTGAGTGCCTTGGAAAAACAATGTTACACACACAGTTGCTTCAGCAATGAGCACTGACTTGATCAAGTCACACTGGGAAGAAATTCTTTTATACAAGAGGAAACAGCAAGAAATAAAAGACTAAATGGTAGTGGCTATAAGTCAAATCATGCTGCAAGCTCAGCCTCACAATCGCTCTGCTCTCGACGATTATATTATATATATTGTCCCCACGTTTCTCTACACATATACTACCATTTGAAAAAAGAATGCATTTTCCATCATCAGTTTAGATAATTATACAAAAAGAAAAGCTATACAGTAAGTAGAGTTACAATTGTTAGACAGGAGTAAGAGAAATATCATAATCTCTTATAGTAAATTTTAAGAAAATCTGAGCTTAAACTTAATACTCTTGGGACCTTGTTTTAAGGCCCTACATTTTAAAACTATAATGTATCTTTAATTCCAACCAGTTCAATTAGCCACATATTTACACCGATAATGAATGAGCAGAGCTAAACAGCTGTTTCATTCCAATCTTTAAGTTTTCAGACAGAAAAACCCAAAGAAACCACCATCTGAAAAAACAAAACAAACAACGGATGAACGTGACAAGTCTGAAGAAATGAAAGATTTAGAACTTTATAATTATAATTACTTTTTACATTATATGGATATAAATTTTAAAAAAGTGTAAAACAAGAGGAAATTTTCAAATAAAAAGTAGCTATTCATTCATTTTGATGAGTATGAAACTCAAGACAAGCCATAGAATTTAATGCCACATATTTTTCAACTGAAACTTTTGATTACTTTTTAAATGCCTGATTTCTAGTCTTATACATTTATCAACTTTTAATATATTTTAACCCCTCAAACCTAGTGAGATACTTGCATTGTTTCTTATATTTCTAGAACTTTACAACATATCTTTATGAGGACAACTGTGTACTCTCAGTATTTTCAAAACTATGGAGGGTTCAAACCCCTTAAATTATGTCTTTAACACAACCGGGAAGTGCAGTGTTTTTATGGAAGTTTGGTATTTGTTGATCAACAGTAATTAATCTGTGAATGACATAACAGTGATGTTATTAGACTTTCATTTTGAATTTAAAAGGAAGTGAAAACTTCAGGTTAGTCTGCAAACCCATCAGATGTACTTTTCTCTTTTTTCCTTCTAATCTTTTTTTTTTTTTTAACAGTCGCTATAATTATGAGTAGTCACAGGTCAACCAGAAACACAACAGTTATCTGTTAGTTTTGAAAAGAATAAAATTGGAAGAGCATTGTTTTGTTATTGAGTTTGTTTAGATATTATTATTTTTCTTCTAATAGTCAAGGCTTGAGGGAACCATATCTAGATGTGAAAATATATTTTTATCGTTGACCTGTGTGGGAGAGATTTAAATTCTGCTTTTTATTTGGTTTCTGTGTTCATACAACTTAAAATACATTCATCTGTCATCACTGCTGCATAAGTATTCTGACAGCCCCAGGTTTTCCTGAACATGTCTTTAACTTGGCTGGGTCGAAAGGGTTGAGGTTCAATATGAATTATTTTTAAAAATTAATTAGCCAGAACAAAAACAGCAATAAATAGGCTAGGAGTTACAAGGGTTAAAACCTGGTGGACACCCTGTAACTGATTTTGAGTTCATGGCCAAACACAACTACTGATATATTTAAATATAAAAAAAAAACCATCTGCATTGTTAATGTGACCGACACACTTTTCAGACTTCGGTGCTCTAAACTCCGTGAAAAAAGGCAATAAATCAAAATGAATGGTGTTTTTATGGTGAGGTTGCTGTGATGCACTCTTGTGGCCAAAATATAACAACACACACCTGATCAAACAGTCAAAAAGAGTGCAACACAGCAAAGTGCTGTTAAACACAAATGATTTGAATCGTCCCCGTGCTTTACTGTTGGTTCTAAATGTTTCATTCACAAATGTTAAGATTATACCCCTTAGCAGAGATGGGGACAATTAAGTGGAGAGAAAGGAACAAACTAGTATGTTTAAATCCAAGTCCCCAATCAACATCAGTTAGTACATGATTATTTTGTCGCTGAACTTATATGAACCTTAAGTTAGAGTGCTTGTCCCAAAACACCAAATCAACACTGTTACGACTTCCATTGATGATAACAGCCAAGCGTGTAATGAAACTGAGAGGGTCCTTCAATAAACCCACTCACAGTTCACTGTTAGTTCAGTAAAAAATCACAATAACGACTTTAACAGTCTTCTGCACATCTGCTTCAACTATGTGGATCAGTAAAATAGTTTATTTCTATGATTGGTATGATAAGCACTGGTATTTGTATTTAAAATAGCAGCTACATATCTCCCTAAAAACAAAACCATGAGTTACAAGCAAGTACTTAATTATCAGTTAAGATGCAGATCTAACCTCTTGTTTTGGTAGCATTTAGTTATCTGTGCCTTATTACAGTCAAAATCTGTATATAAGGCTGCTGATATGAGACTTGGATGATACCAAATGATAACATTTTACCTATTGGCAGTCTTAACTGTTTAATTTGCAAAGTGTGGACTGTGTAACCTTTGCCATTAACTTTTACAAATAATGGGGGAAAAAAAACATATTCTGCCACAGACACAGACACATAACAAACATTGTTCAACCTTACAGACGAACAAAAATGTCATGATATCGGTGGTCACCCTGACCACAACAAACAAAGTGAGCAAACAGCTTCAGTCACAGTGCCCTCTTCTGTGAACTTTGAAATGGTGTGTGAAGGAACAGAAAAAATAATTCAATAAGAAGAGTAAAAACACCACAGCGTTGTAAAGAAGACGAAAGCTATAGTAACACAGAAACTATCTAGCAAACTCCAGAAGCAAACTTCATCACATTTACTGCTAAATGAGTTCGATCCTGTGTGACTGCGTTCAGTCCTCTGACAGCTCAAATCACTGTCTCTCATATTCACACACAGGACACACTGACGGCAAAGGCTGCTACAGAAATACCCAACTGCCCATAAACTCTATTTCATTCACTTGCAGTTGGTTTTCCAGCAGGAAGGATTTGGGGTCTTGCCCGAGGAAACGTGGACATGAGACTGAAGGTGCTGGGTATTGAACCTCAAACCTTTTAGTTTAAAGCAAGTCTTGTTTTGTTTTTCTTTCAATTGAATTGAAATGTCATGACATCCTTTTTCTGTTTATTAATTCATTCTCTATTTCTTGAATAACATCAACATTTCTGTATGAAAGAGACAGTAATTTATGAATGAAACTTTTACTGTATAGTTTTATGGGGAATTTTTCCTGCACAGCGAGTATTAAAGCATAAACACCAAAATGTTTGGGCAGAAAAACATAATATAAAACAAAACACATCAAGAAAAAACACCATAATATATCAGTAAAGCATTGCATGAATACACGCAAGGAATGTATACATAGAGGCCCAAAAGAAATAACAAAGTTGTACAGCATGGTGATGAGGTGATGACTGTTTGGTAATGGTGTGATAATAAGTAAGGTGATAGAAAATGTCACCCAATCACACCTCCAACAAGGCTACAGAGGATTTGCTGTTCAACAGAAGTTGCCTATCATGGCAAAGTGCTGCACTCATGTTGGATTCATGTTGGGTTTGGAAAAAAATAAATAAATGAATATTTAAAAAGTCGATAAATACATTCATTAAATTAAAAGTATGGAATCGACTTACTCTTTTATAAAGTGTCTTGAGATAACTTGTTATGATTTAGTGCTATACAAATAAAGATTGATTGACTGATTGAGTTTAAAGCTGAAAAGTTACAGAAAGTGCAGATTGCTATATTCATACTCTATTATCAGAGCTTTTTTTAGGAGCTGAATGTTTTTTGCTACAAAACATGTGAAGTCTCTTTTTGTCCTCACCTTTGCATTTTGTACCTTCACCCTGTCAATGAGAGGTCCCAGTCAAAACCAAAAAAGCTGCTTTGGGTCTGCTATGACAACTACAAAATAAATATTTTCAAATAAAATCATTATTTAAGTGGGGATGTTAAATTTATTTACAGTATTGCTTTGGATGGACAGTAACAAAAAATCATGTCTTCAGATTTTTTTGTTAAAGCTGAATGACAACTTGCACAACAGGGATGGGTACTGAATAAAAAACAGCTAAGGAATTAACATCACTAGTCTTTTTTCCTAACAGTTTCCTTGATATCAATGCCTTCCAAGGATGTCAGGCTCTCAGGCAGTCAGTGCAAAGACCGTCACAGGAGCCAATGTCACCACTTTACTCTTCTGTGACATAGTTCTGTGAGAAACATCCAGGGGTGGAGAGTAACTTTTACACAAGTGACTGCACTTGAGCAGCTTTTTGTGTACATTTACTTTTTGAGTATAACTTTAAACCAGTACTTTTACTTTAATTTAACTAGAGGTGCTCTGAGAGCCAAATCCTCCGCCAAGGCATTTACAGTCAGTGGCCGACATGACACACAGTGCATCTGCATGATTTTTCAAAGCATTACTGACATTATTTGGCGTGTTATTGGCAAAATGTCAAATCCCTCTATCGCGCAATGTTAATGAATTCTTAAAAAATCCTGGATCCAGATTCAGACCCAGATCACCACAAAATCCTAACAGTTCTTTATTGTGTCATGACCAACATTCACAGAAAATTTCCTCAAAATCTGTTGCTTACTTTAGGAGGTACCTTGCACACAAAGAGACAGACAGGCAAAGAGACAAATGCCGGCAAAAACATAAACTCCTTGGTGGAGGTGATTATGTTTTATGGGATGTATTTTGGTTACTTACGTTCGTCATAGCATCCAAGTACTGCGGAAATAAAATAAAAAGCTGAACCAATCAAAGTTTTCCATCAGCTGGTGAGGTCATGATATCAAAATTTTACTTCGATACTACTACAAAGTTTAGTATTCTGATGCTCTGAAAAAATACATGAGACATGAAATTTAGGGGGTTCGATACTCAATACCTTTGAAAAAAAAATAGGATGACCACATTGGTTGGTTACATTTTGAAATGATTGCTTATTGCCTATTTCGAGTGTAAAAATGACATTTAAATGAAGTTTCAGTGATTTAGTATCCATCAGTGAAAACTGTTTATCTATATTCATATTTGGTGTTATATGTATTTGGTCAATTACATCATGTCTTTGCAAATCTATTACTCAGAGGATACAAACTATATTTTTACTGATAATTTTAATATCTCATTTCACATAAGAGGAAAAACTGCTACTCTGATTTTATTATTTGGTTCAAATGTTAATGGACTAAACTACAGTACTGACAAGTGCGCTTCAATACTCAGTACTCTGAGTACATTTTCAGAGTAAGTACTTTTTATTTAAGCCCACCCATTGAGTCATAACTTTTATTGGACTTTAGTACTTTTTAAAACTTAATGTTCTTTTTATTGCTGGAAGTGCTGTGCTTAGTGGCATTTGTCATAGTATTTAAGAACTGAGTAAAACTAATAACCTTAAAAGTTAAACACATCACTGGTTTCCATCATTTAGTGTTGCCATGGTACAAAAATTCACTCTTTAATACAGATAACAAGTTAAGCATCATAATACTCAATACTGAAACAACAACTGAAAATGAAACATCACTGCTTTATTACCAAATTGATCAGAAACAAGATGTCCACAAGATTTGGTCCCATTTCAAAACTGACAACCTTGAGTTTAAAGCATGGATTTACAGTTAAAGTTAAGTGATTTATTATTTACCAGGGCCAAATGATATTTTACATACAAATATATATTGTTTTCTTTTTTAATATTGATTTGATTAAATACAGCAAAACAGTGTCACCGAGTGTACAAAATAAAATTTCACTAACATCATTATCCCTTCCTTCATACATATCAGAGAAAATTTTAACTCTTTCTTACATTATATTATTTGGGTCAAGCATTTTTTATTCTTATAAAATACTACTACTATTTTCTATTGAAACAATTAAATATTTGCTGTGGAGCTCTCCGAAGGACACAGAAAATGCACTCAAAATACACAGAGCTTTTGGTACATTTTCTAAGAATTATTTTGTACTCCTGCTTGAGTAGATTTATCATACTACTTTTTTTTTGCGCAAGAGTGAAGTTTTAAGATAAGATAAGATATCCTTTATTAGTCCCACAGGGGGAAATTCCAATTTTATTACAGTAACTGTTTTATTTCATTTTAATTTTTTTTACTGTACATTCACTTGAACACTAGATGCTTGTGCTCTCTCCATTTCAGCCATTTACAACGCCAATCAAACTGTTTTCAAGACAGAAAGTAACTGATTACATTAACTCCAATTCCTGTAATTGAGTAGCTTTTTGCACACTTGTACTTTCTTTAGTATTTTTCAAGTAGAACTTTTGCTTTTACTCGAGTATAATTTGGGGGTTTATTGCACTTAGTTACATTTGTCAAAGCATCAGATTAAAAATGTGAAACTAAAAGGTCAACTGACTGCCGTTTCCTTTCTCTTACTATTGTGATGATACCAATATTTAAACTTAATTTCTAATCCCAAGTTTAGTATCCTAAAACGTGATACTAAAAGAATAGATGTAACTAAAACTTAACTGGTTTGATATGCAACAGCTAAAGGATCAGGATCGGGATATCCCTACATTTTAGAATTTACAGCTTATCAAACTTGTAACATGTAAAGATAACTTTACAATTAGGTTTCTGTGATGAAATATTTATCAGGGCAAATATTCACATTTGTTTTACTGTGTATATTTAGTCAAATACAGTGTGCCAATGCAAAAGATGACACACAAATGTTGAAGATACATTTTCACTGCTACCTTATATTATAAACTCTCATATTTATCGTGGGAAATTACTGCTCTGTGGTTTAGTTATTTGGTCAAATGTTATTTAACGAAGCTGTCAAAACTGTAACTATAACTGATTGCACATTTCAGAGTGTCTTTTATTGCATGACACAGGACAATAAACTTAAAATTCTCAGTAATTAGAGAACAATTTAAATGAAGGACTATTTACTGTACTTTAGAAGATCCAGAGTGCTACTTTTACTTGAATACATTTTTATTAGAGTAACCGTTCTTCTACTTAAGTACAATATTTTTGTTCTCTTTCCACCCCTGACTATATTAAATGGTTAACTTGATGCGATATGTAATTCTCACTGCTGCCCTGTAACATCTTTTAACTAAACTCACTTAAAACTGTCAGATTTTTTTAGTGTCTGGCTCTGCGATTTTTGACCCATCTTGTCTTAACTCTTATTTCTTTGTTTAAATCATGTCTTTGCTCCATTTTTCAGTGTTCTTCGTCTCCTGTTGACATTTTGAGATCCTGTGTGCAGCACTTTGACCTGCCCTGTTGGTTAAATGAGAGTAAATAAATTTGCCTTGTATACATATGACACGGTGGTTTTAAGAACAAGGTCAGGTGACCTTAACTTTTAATCATTTGGTTCATGTCCAATCAACATCTCCAATTCAAATCAACCTGTTTTTACAAAGAGTTGACATAACCAACCAATCTAACAGACTTAAATGACCAAATGTCAATATTTTACCACATCCCTTGGATCGCCCATTTAGCTTTGCCAGAAAAATTCCTTTAAAAGGCCAAACATGACAGCAGACGATCACAGCCCCATCAGCCATGAGAGTGGTAGTGCTTGCCCTTGCTTTGGCCCTTGTGGGTGAGTATGATTCCTGATCTAATGAAGGTGTAGCTTTGACAGAAAAAGCAACTTTTCTGCAGTTATTTGTTCTGCACAGGAAACTAGAAATGATGTGAACAGTTCTAGTGGGTAGTACTGCATTTCTGCTGTAAATACGTCTTTGTTTCAAAGTGGGGGCTTAGTTGGCGATACTACTTTTAATTTACAGATAATGTGTCAAAAATGTCCTATATTTCGATTTGGATTATAGTTTGATTTCTTGTTGTTCTGTCACTAATTCACATCGATTACTTTAAGGGCAACAATAACAGACGATGTTGGATATGTTTACTACAGAAAACATGAATGCTTTTTTTGTACTGTAAAAAAGCAGAGTATCCTGTGTGCCTTAGAGTTGATAAAGAGCAACAAAGATCTTTATATTATTTTCATGTCAAGTGGTTTATTAGCAAAAACAATATCAAGCATAACTTACTTTAAAGCTATTGAATGATTCAGTTTATTTTAATGAAAGAGACTATTCTGTTGGTGCCAGAGCTTCTGTAAATCTTTTTTAATAACTTCATTATCAACTTTTGGATAATCAATTATTTTTTTCATATTTTCCTCAGCTGGACAGCCACAAAACCTTGGTAAGTTCAATGCACAGTGCATTTTAACCTTTATTGAAGACAAAGTTCTCTTAAAGTTAACCCCTGTCTTTAGTTTATCAAGGTTTGCAAGTAGCTGTTTAAATGTGCTTGAATTCATGTAACTGAGCAGCTTTTTGTGTTGTGGTACATTTTGAATAATTTTTAAACATAAGAACATTCACTATTCGGTGAGGAGCATTATTCCTCACCACATTTCACAAACCATCTGAGTAATGAGTAATAAAAGTATAAGAATCTTTCCAACAACTAGTGATAACAAAATTTTAATTTCTAAACCAGTGTCAGTGTAACCTGTTCATTATTGCTGGATTCATTACTGAAACAATATTGGCTCACTGGAAGTATTGAGCAGTAACTTAGTTACCTGTAATACATTACTGTAATAATACTACATTTGGGGTAACTAGTAAACTAAGGGATTACAATTTCTAACAAGTAATATTACAATTACTGAACAAAGAATGTTTAGTTATTTTGTTACTATTTGACCTAGATGGACTGCTACAACAAAACATGCATGCACAGTGACCAGCTTAATAATTCAACCAAGAAAGGAGGAGGAGAGGGAGAGGGCTGATCTTGAAGTAATTTTTTGACCATGAAGAATGTCAGGAACATTGCTGTCAGCTTGTAGATCTTGTTTTTGAAGGGCAAAAGTAACAAGTATCTTAAAAGTAAGTCAATAGGAAATAATGTCATGTAATTTTATTACATTTTCAAACAGTAATGAATAATAAGGAATTAATTAGAATTTTTGAATAACTCGTCCAGCATTGCTGGTTAACTTATGGATCAGAAGAGATCGTCCACTAGTGTTGGTCATATTTTATATGGACAGGACATAGAAAACATTTAGAGTAAAAAAACATTTACACTTAGTTTAAGGGAAGTAATACTTATCAGGGAAAACTGTCCACCTCTGTTTATCTTTAACATCTACTTTCATATGTACCGAGGCAAACTGATAATATACGACTAAATTATACCAGTTGCTTTAAATGTCTGAACACAGCATGCTATTATAACTCTGAAACAAACAGCTGCTCAACTCATCACAGTCTAACCATAGTCCTTTTTGCATGGCCAAAAAATGTAGATAAAAACATCAGTACTTTGTGTAAATTTAAAATCAAGTTTTGTTTTTTTTTTTACCTTAACTGGAGTAAATTCACAGTGCTACTTTTGTTTGTACATGAGTGTATTTATCAAAGTAACCATTTTTTGTTTTTGGTTTTTTTTGTATTTTTTTCAACTCCTGTAGTTTGTGTAACATCACATTTAACCCAGATTATGTTGTCATTAAGTAGATAAACTTTCACAGAGTAAAGTATTAAAATGTCTTTTTCCAGCTCCTGAGTTTGCGCCGAGTAAGACTTATGTGTACAAGTATGAGGCGCTGCTCCTCAGCGGACTGCCAGAGGAAGGTCTTGCAAAGGCCGGGCTTAAAGTCAGCAGCAAAGTTCTCATCAGTGCCGAAAGTGAAAACATGTACATGTTAAAGGTAAGATCAAATTCAATATTCAATAGTACTTTTTAACTTTATCATGCAAAGCACCTTGTAATGACTTTGGTTTTTCTCTCCAGCTTGAAGAGCCTGAACTCTTTGAGTTCAGCGGTGTCTGGCCAAAAGATCCTCTGGTCCCAGCAACCAAGCTCACCACTGCCCTGGCCGCTCAGCTCACTGCTCCCATCAAGTTTGAGTATGCTAACGGTCTCATTGGAAAAATGTATGCACCTGAGGGTATCTCAACCTTGGTGCTGAACTTGTACAGAGGTGTCCTGAATGTCCTTCAGCTCAACATCAAGAAGACACAGAACGTCTACGAACTGCAGGAGGTTTGTCAAAGATCAGTGACCAGTGATCATACATTAAAGAGGCTGAATGTCCTGAGAAATATGCTTTTCTCACCAGGCTGGAGCTCAGGGTGTGTGCAAGACCCTCTATGCCATCACTGAAGATGAAAAGGCTGATCGCATTCTCTTGACAAAAACCAGGGATCTGAACCACTGTCAGGAGAGGGTCATTAAGGATATGGGGTTGGCATACACTGAGAAATGTGCCAAGTGCCAGCAGGTATGTTTAACACATTGTGCTCCATGCAGAAATAAACCAAAGTATGTTTACTTTTCTACATTCTAGCAACCATGTTGTTGATTTAACAGGACTCAAAGAATCTGAGAGGAGCTACAGCGTACAACTACATCCTGAAGCCAGTTGCTAATGGTGTCCTGATCTTGGAAGCAGCAGTCAATGAGCTGATCCAGTTTTCACCTTTCTCTGAGATGAATGGAGCTGCTCAGATGCAGACTAAGTATGTCAATTGAAAACATACAGTACACGCAAAGTGTGAGGGTTAAAGGGAGCTGTATATTCATCTTTTCCACTTTTATTTCAAGGCAATCCTTGGTCTTCCTTGAGATTAAAAAGGTACCCATTGTTCCCATTGAGGCTCAGTATCTTCACCGTGGATCTCTGAAGTATGAGTTCTCCACTGAACTTCTTCAGACACCCATTCAGCTCATCAAGATCACCAATGCTCGGGCTCAGGTACTGTTTGAAACTGTTACAAAAAAGAAAGTAAAAAAACATCAGTGTCTGTAGTGTTAAATGACTTTCCTTTTCAATCCTGTGCTTTAGATTAGCATCGTTTTGAAGCATCTGGTTGACCACAATGTGGAGAGGGTCCATGAGGATGCCCCCCTGAAGTTTTTGGAACTCATTCAGCTCCTTCGTGCAGCCAGTTATGAAGATCTGGAAATGATCTGGAGCCAGTACAGATCCAACCCTGCCTACAGGTAACTTGAAGCATTTTCATATTCCAACAGATTTAAAATGTTAATGTATAACATGGAAGATCTAAAGATTCAGCGAGTACATTTTCATCTTTTAGACAGTGGATCTTGGATGCTATCCCTGCTATTGGAACTCCTGCTGCTCTGAAGTTCCTCAAGGAAAAATTTGAAGCTGATGACCTGACTGTTGCTGAAGTGGCTCAGGCTTTGGTTGCATCTGTTCACATGGTGACAGCAGATGAGGAGAGCATCAGGATGATTGAGGTGAGTAACCAAGCTTCCGTTTCTCCTTCTGTTATAACAGTGGAAACATGCCAACTTTCTCATCAATGCTGTCCTTTAGGCTCTTGCATTCAATGAAAAAATAGCTGAGAAACCACTTCTGCGCGAGATCGCCTTCCTTGGTTATGGTACCATGATTTCAAAATACTGCGTTGATCTGCCTGTCTGCCCTGTCGAACTCATTAGGGTAATGAAACGCTGAATTTTACGCCAACATCAATCTTCTGCACATTTCTGTTACTGACAAAGAGATCCTAATGTCTCAATTTCTCCAACAGCCCATCCAGAG
Source organism: Cetoscarus ocellatus (assembly GCA_037902135.1). Lineage (NCBI taxonomy): Eukaryota > Metazoa > Chordata > Actinopteri > Labriformes > Labridae > Cetoscarus > Cetoscarus ocellatus. Next base: position 62,051 of record JBAMNC010000596.1, read on the forward strand.
CCGCCTTTCAGAGGCTGTGGCCAGACAAGAGACCAAGGACATCATCCTGTTTGTGAAGGTTTTGGGCAATGCTGGCCATCCAATAAGCCTTAAACCCATCACAAAGATCCTGCCCATCCACGGCACAGCTGCTACATCTCTGCCCATGAGGGTTCACGCTGATGCCATCATGGCCCTGAGGAACATTGCAAAGAAGGAGCCCAGGATGGTAATTCTCACAGCAATGAGCACTTTAAGATGTGTTGTTGTTCATTATACCTTCTTACTACATTTCCTTTATCTTTTAAAATAGATCCAAGAACTGGCTCTTCAGCTCTACATGGACAAGGCTCTTCACCCAGAGCTCCGTATGCTTGCATGCATTGTGCTGTTTGAGACAAGGCCTGCAATGGGTTTGGTGACCACTCTTGCCAACATTGTGAAAGCAGAGCAAAATTTGCAGGTGGCAAGCTTCACTTACTCCCACATGAAGTCCCTCACCAGGAGCACCGCTGCGATCCATGCTTCAGTGTAAAAGCCCTTTTTCATCCTCATTCAACTTCTTATTCATTGCATGAATTGATGCCTGTTTACTCAGCTCTTCAATGTTTACATCACAGTGCTGCTGCTTGCAATGTTGCTGTAAAAATCTTGAGCCCAAGGCTGGACAGAGCAAGCCTCCGTTTCAGCAAAGCCATCCATATGGACATCTACAACAGTAAGGGTGACTTATTTCATGATTCAGGAACGTTTACCTTCTATAGCATTAACTTACTAAATAGCATCAATTTTCAGGTCCCTTGATGCTTGGTGCTGCTGCCAGTGCTTTCTACATCAATGATGCTGCTACCATTTTGCCCAGATCTGTTGTTGCAAAGACCAGTGCCTACCTTACTGGTGCTGCTGCTGATGTTCTGGAGGTAAATGAGAAAACAGCCTGAGTCTAAATAAAGTGTTCAATCAATGAATTATGTTTCTAACCTGTCAGATTTTACACAGGTTGGAGTAAGAACTGAGGGAATACAGGAGGCTCTTCTGAAAAACCCTGCACTTATTGACAACGCTGACAGGATCACCAAGATGAGACGTGTTATTAAGGCTGTAAGTGCCGAGACTACAGGAAGTTGAAATCACAAGGATGCAGTTAATAACCGCACACGATAAACTACAACAGCTCATTAATGACTTAGATTGTTTTGTTTTCTTGTCCATAGCTGACTCAGTTGAGGTCTCTTCCTGCCAGCACACCTCTTGCCTCTGTCTACATCAAATTCTTTGGACAAGAAATTGCCTTTGCCAACATCGACAAAGCCTTGGTTGACCAGGCAATTGCGGTATGATTTCAATTAAATCTATGCAAAATCAAAATCAGTTTTATAACATAAGCAATAAAAATGTTTCGCAGGGTTTAACTGTCAGTTATTTGTCTCTACAGATTGCCACTGGCCCCTCTGTTCAGAACTTTGGGATAGATGCTGTCAAGGCTCTTCTGGCAGGTTCTTCCTTCAATTACGCTAAGCCAATTCTTGCAACTGAGGTGAGGCGTATCCTGCCAACTGCTGCTGGTCTGCCTATGGAGATGAGTCTTTACACTGCTGCCGTGGCCGCTGCTGCTGTGCAGAGTAAGCGCAAGCTGAAAAACATCCTTCTATACATTTTAACTAGTCAGACCTATCCTGTTCACCTCAGGCCAATAAATAAGCTTTATCTTTAAGGAGTTAAAAGCAAGTAAAACTATATTTAGCCTTGCAAAGCTCTGACTTTGGAATGACCATAGTTGGCTTTAAAATAATTAAATACTTTGAGGAACTGAGAGGATGGCACGTTATTATTATCTTATATTAGAGCTGTCCCTTTCACAAATATCATGACACTATGATGTATCTTTTCTTAGTCAAAGCAGCCACAAAACCAGCTCTGCCTGAAAACTTCCACCTGGCTCACCTTCTGAAGACAGAGATCCAGCTTGAGACTGAGATCAAACCAAGGTGGGTTTAGGCTCCTAAACCAAAATGTTAAGGACAGGATGTCTTCAAATGTAACATTCAATGCTCTCTCCCTTTAGTGTCGCCATGAACACTTTTGCTGTGATGGGTGTAAACACTGCCATAATCCAGGCTTCCCTCATATCAAGAGCTAAACTCAACTCCTTTGTTCCTGCTAAAATAACAGCAACACTTGACGTCAATGAGGGTAACTTCAAGATTGTAGTTCTGCTTCCTTCTGAGCCTGAAAACCTGGCAGCTGTCTAGTAAGCATGACTTTTATATTCAACTGTGTACCTCTTTAAAGATTAAATGTCACTTTTAAGTTGTACTTTTCTTGAGAGCCTACCTGATGAAATTTTTCTTTCAGTGTTGACACTCAGGCTGTGACAAGAAACATTGAGGAACTTGCTCCAGCAAGATCCACTCCCATCATCCCTGAAAAAATCTTGGAGCCTATCTCAAAGAATATCCTCACATCTAAGTTTACCTCATCTGCTGCTAGCTTTGTAAGCTGGAAGCAATATTTTTTGGTGTGCCAGTATTTGGACCTTTATTCAAAACAATTCTAATAAGTCTCTTGTCTTATAGGAAACATCCTCAGAGATCATTCAAGCAGAAGAAGTTTCTGCCAGGAAGATTGTGAAACCCAAATCTGCTCGATTTGACAAGAAATACTGTGCTAAAGCTTTCACCTTGGGACTGAAGGGCTGCCTAAAGGTTGCAACTGACAATGCTGCTTACATCAAGGATATTGCCCTGTACAAACTGGCAGGAAAACACTCGGTTGTTATTTCTTACAAACCAAGTGAGTATTAGAACACAAATATAAGCTTTTTGTAGAGGAGTGCATGGAGCAAATCTTGATCATGTTACCAATCTGTGCTTTTAGTTGAGGGTGAAGCCATTGAGAAACTGGAATTGGAGGTTCAAATTGGACCAAAGGCAGCAGAGAAGCTCGTCAAACAGATTAATCTGAGTGAGGAAGTTCTGGAAGATTCAACCAGTCTCTTGAAAAAGCTCAACAAAATCCTGGCCCCAAGAGAGAAGAACGTAACTTTGTCCTCCTCCAGCTCCAGCAGCTCACGCTCAAGCCTCAGTTCAAGGTCCTCCTCTGCTTCCTCAAGCTCCTCATCTCGTGCCAGTAGCAAGAGAGTTACTGCAGCTGTTCAAGCCAAAAAACTTCGCAGCAGCAGCAGTAGCAGCAGCAGCAGCAGGTCCAGCAGCAGTAGCAGCCGCAGCGTGAGCAGCCGCAGTCACAGTGCAAGCAGCAGCAGCAGCAGCAGCAGAAGCCAACTCAGGTCCAGATCTGCAAGCAAATCCTCATTGTCCAGCTCTGCATCCACCCTTGCATCTCTCTTTGGTGGTAGCTCAAGTTCCTCCAGCTCCAGTGCTCGCTTCTCAAAGGTAAAAACTCTAAAACTATTCTCTGACTTTCACCGGCACATCAAGTGTCAACATAAATGATAACAAAAGTGAAACATGGACATTTTTTCTTCTAATCAGAGAGTGACTAATCGTCAGAAGTTCCAGAGGAACCACAAGAAGCAAGTGAGTTGTCTTTCAGCCATAATTTGATGTGAATTTTGACCATCTTTATTCGTGTTGCAGCTCTTTGATTCCTGTGCACATTTGTCTTACATTTGTTTTCAACTCCAAGGTCACCTCAGCTTTAATTTCCCAGAGCAAGAGCAGTGCTTCAAGCTTTGAGGCTATATACAGCAAGGTGAAGCTTCGCAATCCACAACCAATTAAGTTACTTTAGTCATATCCTGTCTCAGATGGGTTTGGTTATCTAAATGATTGAAATAATTCATTGAGCTATTTATTTCTACAGAAAAAATTCCTTGTCAATGAAGAGGCTCCTCTCTTTGCCGTTATTTTCCGTGCCACCAAAGCTGACCTGAGAGTGTTAGGATATGAGCTGGTTGCCTACTTGGATAAACCATCCAGCAGACTTCAGATTATTCTGGCAGATTTGGCAACTGATAGTGACTGGAAGCTCTGTGCCGATGGAGTTCTGCTTAGCATGCACAAAGTTACAGTAAGTCACTCTTTATCCAATCCAATAAAGTAGATCTGAGAGCATAAACTCCTACAGTATTTCATATTAACTTTGTTGTATCTTTAAAGGCTAAGGTTGCCTGGGGAGCACAATGCAAGCAGTACGACACCCTCGTCACAGCCGAGACTGGTCTTGTTGGAGAAGCCCCAGCAGCTCGCCTCAGAGTTGCCTGGGATGAGCTGCCCTCTGCCTTTAAACGCTACGCAAAGAAGTATGAAAACATAATGTATTTTGTTTATATGCCCGATGCAATATAGAAGTAAAATACCTAATATTCTTTTGTAGAATGTATGACTACATTCCTGATTACATGCCCGCTGGCGTTATTAAAGAAAAGGAGGAAAACAGTACCAAGCAGCTCTCATTGACTGTGATTGCCTCATCAGAGAAGACCATTGACCTCATCTGGAAAACCCCAGTAGTATGAACAATTTTGGTATTACTGCCATATTATTGAAAAGCATTCTTTATGAAGTTTTATCTAACAATTGTCCCTTATTGTATACAGAAAGTTGTCTATAAGATGGCTCTCCACCTTCCCCTCCCTCTGCCTCTTGATGAAATCAAAGGTCTCACCCCCTTCGATGAGCTTGCTGATAAAGTCCACTACTTGTTTGCCAAGGCTATTGCAGGTTCATAGCATTATACTTCTTAATTCTAAAAGAGTTAAAATGACACGTACCTTTTTGTATGCTGGGGATTAAAGCAATTTTCTTCACAGCTGAATGTAGCTTTGAAAGAGACACACTGACCACATTCAACAACAGGAGATACAAGAACGAGATGCCATTGTCTTGCTACCAAGTTCTGGCCCAGGACTGCAGCGATGAGCTGAAATTCATGGTTCTGCTCAAGAAGGATCACATCGAACAGAACCACATCAATGTGAAGATTGCTGACATGTGAGTGCCCCTTATTATAAAGAATGTAACGGGACAATTTGTCATCACCAACTTGGCAAAACTAAAATAATAATAAAATAATGGATGTCTGCACTTGCAGTGATATTGACCTGTACCCCAAGAACACTGATGTGATCGTGAAGGTCAATGGAATGGAAATCCCCATCAACAACCTGCCATACCAGCACCCTACAGGTTTCCATACAAACTCATACTTTCTTTAAACTTTGTACTAAGGTAGTAATGTGTATTAAGTATAGCAAATTATGCATCACTGACTGCTACAGAGTTGATACAAACACATCTAGTTCAAATTGAATTTACCTTTTTATAAAATTGCTTATTGTTTTGCTACAGCTAAAATCCAAATCAGGCCAAAGGGCGAGGGCATCTCTGTGTACGCTCCCAGCCATGGTCTGCACGAAGTCTACTTTGACAAGAACTCATGGAAGGTGATCCCAGCATTTACCAAGAGATAAATGAAGCATTGTAAAACAGAATGACATTTTGCCCTGGTTCTATGCCAGACTCTTTTACAATCTGATTCTCCATGCAGGTTAAAGTTGTGGACTGGATGAAGGGACAGACCTGTGGTCTCTGTGGAAAGGCTGATGGGGAAATCAAGCAGGAGTACCGCACACCAAGTGGACAAGTGACCAAGAGTGCTGTCAACTATGCTCATTCCTGGATTCTGCCAGCTGAGAGCTGCAGGGATACCACTGGTGAGACAGAACATTTGGTGGATCTACCTCTAAAACTGTTTTTCTCCCTAACTCCATATACATCTAATACACTTTTATGGTAATGTGTTAAGCATGTTATGGTATGATTCCATCAAAGACTGACCTATTAATCTCTTCCTCTCACAGAGTGCCGCATGAAGCTTGAATCTGTGCAGCTGGAGAAGCCAATCAACATCCATGGTCAAGAATCCAGATGCTTCTCTGTTGAGCCTGTGCTGCGTTGTCTGCCTGGATGCTTCCCTGTAAAGACCACCCCTGTCACCATTGGCTACCACTGCGTCCCAGCTGGTGAGTCTATAACATATCATGACTTGGTCATGATCGGGAACATAAAAAGGACATTTTCCTAATTGCTTTGCTTCTGTTCCTTTGCTGATTCAGACTCTGCTGTGAGTCGCCCCGACATTCTGAGCACCATCTACGACCACAGTGTGGACTTGAGGGAATCCGCAGAGGCTCACCTGGCCTGCAGCTGCACAGCTCAGTGTGCTTAAAAAAAACCACTTCTCCTGTTAGTCACCTGGATCATTTGTATGTTTTAAATATCATTTTAAATAAACTGCATTCTAACTAACTTCCTGAGTCTTATTTCCTCTTACAACAACATAAAAAATACCAATGCATCACTTAACTTTAAAGTTACCTTAATGTTGTTTGATGGCCTTTAGCCCACTGGTTCTCACCTGATCTAGCCTCAGGACGCATCATCACTTGCCTACGAAATCACATCTAAAACTTTCAAAAATGTTCTAGCATTTAAATTTATTTAACAGAAATGTTTTAGTTTTGACCTTAAACAGGAAAAGATCATTTTTTTTAAAAAACAAGTCAAAACGAACATGTCTCAGAAGTACACCAATAGAAAAACTCTGGAGGGGCATCCATCCATTTAATTTTGCCCTGTTTCTCAGGAAAGCAAGAAAACTAGAGTTATTTCTTAAAGATCTGGCAAAATCAACACATTTTCTTGGGTAAACCAGCTTGTACTTTTAAAATAAATAGCAAGATAGAGAGAAAAATAATCAAAATGGTCATGTTTTCATGGTAGTGCAGTTTTCCATACACTAGGACTGTTTTAAGCTTCAATGTCCTCCAGGAATTCATTTGTGACCCACTGACGACAGCTCTACAACCCACTTCATGGTCCTGATCCACCAGTCGAAAATTATGGCAGGTAATCATAAAAACTAGGATGGATTCTTGTGTTAAAAAGATGGTCTTATTACATTCTAATTGTAGCCCAATTCATACTGTCGTTTCAAGGCGTAATATGTACACCGCTATATGTTTAAGTAGCAGAAACTTGTTGCAGTGCTTTTGCACAAGGGCACTGTGACTTGGGCTAATGTCAATCAGCGCTTCATCAACTGACACTTGGTGTTAGTCAAAGTACGTTATTTGCTTCTTTTTAATGAATCACCCTGTGAAAGCCTTCCCATTGACGAACCTTGGAAAAACACCTTTTAAAAAGTTTCAGGAAAAAGGTTGCAGATTCACTTTTGACAACAACCATTGGCAAAGTGATTTCCTATACAAATTTAAAAATACGATAGATACAAAATAAAGGAAGAGAACTTTTTATCTCATGGTTATGCTTGCACACCCATGTGTCGAGGTTGCTGCTGCTGCTTTCCAAGACAGAATAGCACTGGGCTCCGACTCAGCCTGTGGCTTCTTTCCCTCCTTACTCTACTCTCTCTCTCCAGTTTGACTCTATCCACCTTGCAATCTTACAAATAAAGACCTTAGGAAAATCAGTCATGTACAATATAAATGAAATTATGAAGGTTAACGATCATTTCTCCGAATATATTAAGAAGTTACAACTTACAAATATGTTAGAGCAAGGTGGTTTAGACACATAATCAATTAACAAACCTTCTCATTACAGCACTTACCTTTGTGTAAAACAGTCCTGTTGGATCCCTCCAAATTGTGCTGCTTAACAAGTTAAGCAGGCTGTTGATCCATATCCCTAAATTGTTAGTGATAAAAATCCAATAAAAGTCAACAACAGGAAATGTGTGTTTAAAGAATGTATAATGAATGTTTCAAGAAAATGATTGTATTAAATGCATAATGACACATTCCTCTGGTTCAAAACTAATACAATGAATACATTTGGTCTAAAAAATGTAACAGATTAAAACACACATGACATCAGAGTAGTTCACTCTGTTATTTAACTGTATTTGATTTGTGAGAATTCCAAAGCCTTCCTATCCAACTGCAACATCCTACATCTATCACCCACAAGCAAAAAATGTTGTTCTGCTCATGTCTATGTCAAACTACAGAAACAGCAGCATTAAATCTACAATCTATTAGTGTGCCGGTTTAACATGACAAGAGTTAGAAAGCTGTGATGTATGTAATAAATGTAGGTAGGTTCACTGTGACAACTGCAATACACACGAGGAGAAAAACATGTCACGATTAGGTTACTAGTTTTTTAGGAACACCTGTTAGTCAAAAAATATAAGCCATGGACAAATAACAACTAAAACAACATTTAAAGTACAAAATTAATAATAAATAAGTTAAACACATGGTCTAAAAACAGAGCAGAAAGATATTGAAATATACAGTTTCTTTCACACAAAACAAAAAAAGAAAAGCAGCTGACCAGAACTTTTCCTGGTTTTGACTTTCAGCAGTTATAGAAACATTTTGTGGTCTGTCTCCAGGGGGACTGGCCTTCACAATACAGAAATGTATTGTCACCTTTATTATCATCCACAAACAATCCATAATTACTGGAAATTCACAATAATTCTGATTTAAATGGTGTGGGTTTTGGCTTCATGTAGAGCTGGTTATTTCCTTTCAAAGTGTGTGGCCACTCTAGTCATCACTGTCATTGCGCTTTCTGTGCTGAGCTGCAGCTTTTCCATTTAAGAAGATGCTTGATTCTACAACACGCTCAGTCTTTCTCTTTGGTTTGGTTGAACTGGAAACAAAAAAGAAGGATAGTCAGGAACAAGCAATGGGAGAATTTTTAAAAGAGGTATCATATCATGATCTTTAGCATAATACAAATAATGTGAGGGTCCATGATATATCAGTTAAGTATTCACTTTATAATCGCAGTGATACACTGCCACAATAGCACCCACCTGCTACATTATCTGATTGGCCCGTAATGAATGTGATTGATGAAACAATCGTCCAATCACAGATATGCTTCTGAATGGTTTTGCCCATTCCAAAACACTTTCTATGAGCTCTTTACCAGATGGACATGTGAGATATATTGAACAGTCCATCTGGCGTGTCAGGTTAGTTTTTACCAACATTAAACTTCAAAATAACACATTTATAATTAGTTTTAGTTATAATAATATTACATAATATCAAAAAACATACCTGTTTTCTGGGATAAGGCAGAGTGTGTGATACAGGTCAGCTGTGGACTTTGACTTATGAGGAACAAATCTTGAAGAAGGGAAGGATGTTTCAGACGGGCATTTAATGAGCTTCCTCTGAGCTGACGTTGCACTTGCCTTTGTTTCAGCTACAAAAAATGAAATAAAATTGTAATGATCCTCAGCAGAAAGCTGGATGATGAAAGCTTGTCAAAGACACAACTTGGACTACAAGAATTACAAAAGCATTTTTAACATCCACCAAAAATAATGCAAACAAAAATCTATCCATCATCACACACAGCAACATTAGGTAGACCTAAACTAGTATAACCAATGCTTAAGATGTTATTGTTGTTAGTACTGCCACTTTTACTTAACCTTAATCACCAGATGGACTGTTTCACATATCTACAGGGTATATGTTTCAAGTCCATCTGGGCAACATCCCATAGGAAGTGACTGGGAAGGGAAGAACTTTTCAAGAAAAAATGGATGGTGATCGAACAAGTGCTTGTCTGTCAAATTGATAATGAATCAGTCAGAGGCTTGCAACCACATCTTGCTTTCAGTACAACTAAACCACACTCATAGCCATTGCCTCTTTGTCCTGCGAAGGATTATGATCTGACAAGAAATTTTCTGACTGGGAACAACTGTTTCAGCTTGAAGCTGTGCAAGATGGATTTGCCTGATAGCAGGTACAGAGGCTGACAAATTCAGCTGCTTTGCACAGTTAACCTTAACTTCTTATTAAAAAAAAACACTTTGTTGAAAACTTCTCCAAACCTCTCCTTCACAAAATAATGTTTTTCAATCAAACTGGAAAAATTGGGACTCGAGTCACTAAATAAATTCTGACACAGAAACAAGAGTCCAGATCCAGGAGAAGAGAACAACCATAAACTTGAGTTAACTGGTTAACTGGGCAGGCACCAGGACAAAGGTAGTTTGTCAGCTGAGTCCTCTGACTACCAGCTTAAACACACACTGGGTGAACTAGCCCTACATCAATCTTGGGTTAATAATTTGTAAAGTTTGATGTGAAATGCCTCTCACTCACAAAGTCCATAGGCACTTTTAGACTTTGACATCGGGGGTCTCTTTGACTCAGAAAATGGGCTCATGTTTAAAAATTGGTGTTTAAGCCACATTGCTCGATCATCCTCAAAGGCCTTCCTCTGCAAGATTAACAAAAAAAAGTCATGGTTAACAACTCTCTCTACAAACCCTAAACAAACACAAAGATATTCTGCACACAAACTAATTACTGAAAATGAGTTCAATTAATCACCTCATGGCTAAGTCTTATAGCTGCTTCAGTGAAGTTTCTTCTCTCCCTTTCAAAGATCTTTCTCTGCTCCTCAAGGGTCTCCCACTCCTCTCTGAGGCGCTCCTTCCCCTGCAGCATGTAGCAGTCACTTAGCAGAGACGCAGTCTCCTCATCACAAGGGGAGCTCAGCTGCTGCTACATTTAGAGTTAAAAGAAGAGTTATTTAGTTAAGAATTTGAAATAAACAGCAATGTTAACACAAAAAGTCAAAAGTTTGACCAATAGTGTAACAGATCGATAATAGATAGAATTAATACTGAACAAAATGTTCTCTCTCAGTGTTCCTTCATGCTCCTCTTAAATTTAAATTTTTCTTTAAATGATACGCTGCTTGATGTTGAGTAAGGGTACATTTAAAAAACTGCAGTATTGTTGCACCAGTAATGTGAACTAGGCAAAGTTTGAACTTTCAGAAACATTCCTGATGTTGAAAAAGTTAAAAAGTAGGCTCAAGTTATTATTTACATCTTTCACATAACTCCTGGTAGGTGAATTACAGTTAAAGTTACCCTTTCTCTGTAGTGCAACTAATCAGTCACACCACTTAAATTATAACCTATGTAGTGTCAGTGTAAGACAGTGTTGACTTTACAACCAAAGTTATAACAGAATTTCAGTTGCTTGTGCAAAAGACCAAAGGGGGCATAATTAATGAATACAATTTTACTGTAAATTGTGTCTTACATGCAGCAGCTGTTGTTGTGTTTGAATAAAGTCCTTGCACTGCTGGATCTCCTCCTTTAGTCTCTCCATCTCCTCTTCATGCGTCTCTCGGGGAACAACATCAGTGCTTTTGAATTCATCCATCTGAGCCAGAGATGCTGATAAACAAATAAAAAATGAATTATCCACGTTGTAACATCCTCATTTATGCAGGGAAACTCATGTCTTAAATATCACTGGAGGAATTATTAAGCCATATATATTATGGGGCATGTAAAACAGAGCTTAAATTGCCATAATTTGCAATTGTGAAGTTGAAGGATTTGCTGTCAGTCACTTACCTGAAGCAGCTCTGCTAGCTAATATTCTGTTACTTAGCAGAAACCAAAACCACCAGCTTACTTGTTTCCTTGACTTCTCTTTAATAAAATCTGTCTGATATCACCATCAGTAGCTAAAGAACTCACCATGGTGCGTTCTGTTTTGTGTCTCTTTTATGTAAAATTGACCAAGAGGAGATGCTGCTACCATATACACCACTGCTGCTACGGTTCAAAGAACAGCCGTGCATACTGGGCACTTTCAGTCGAGCTTTTCCTTGTTAATTGTTAGGGAATTTTTTCCTATAATGACAAAGAACTCAAAGGATATATCTTTGATGAAAATCCAAGCACAGAAGCACTGAAATATCAAAAATGGTCCTAACTGTGACTACCACATTTGCAAAATGTCATCAGCTAACATGCTCACTTGCAGACAATCAGTGACAGAATTAAAATAAGATCATTCCTGTGAGCACCTTATTCCTGTGCTCATAATACTGGGGCTACAGATAGCATTTGAACTGTGAACAGAGAGGATGTGCTGCTGATTGTTGACATTAAAGATCAATACATGATGAACAAATGCTTTATAGATGACATGTGTAGCATTTACTGATGCCTAACTAATGCTTAACTTATAGGTAAATGGTCTCAAGTTTGCATTGCACCTTTCTAGTCAAAGTCCTTTTGCAATGCAGGTCACATCTACCAATTCACACCCGTTTATTCTCACCATCAGTATCAGCTAACACACCACGCCCTTTCATACCATACACAGCTCTGATACAGCAGAGGGAGCAACTTGTGGTTTTAGCCCGAGGACACATAGACATGTGACAGCCAGGGCTGGGCTTGCACCCTTGTTCTTACACTTGAAAGTAAATTGAATTTCCAGACTAAGCCACCAACAGTGGTGTGATAATTCTTAACCAGTAACAGTATGATGCATAAATCCTACCTTGACTATCCAATATTTCAACATGGCTTTTGAGTCTTCTCCACTGGAGGCGAATACTGTGGGTTAGCTTCTCCCGTGCATGAACGCAATAGTGGTCGACACTTTCTTTACTAGAGTCAAACACATCCTCATCTTCTTCTGAATCAGCCTGTTTAAAATAATGATGAAATCTTTTATTAGAAAGAATAACACTACGCTAAATGCAAACTCATTTATATTCCATTGTTACTAATTATTCCAAAAAAGATTTAGAAAAAAAAAAGCAAAAACATGTCCCACCTGCAAACACTCGTCTTGATGCTCATCACTTTTCGTCATTGATTTCTTGGCTCTGAGAATTAGTACCATGTCTTTTTTCATGTGCTGCAGAATTTTGTGTAACTCTGCATTTTCCAGCAGCAACTCCTTTTGTCGGGCATCATAGTCACTCAGCAAAGTCTTGTACATCTCCCCTTCGTGCCTTGAAATAAGACAGGCAATCATTTAAGAATCTGTTCATCTGTTGTAATTTTGTGTTCATGAGATGATGACAGAGGAGTCCAGTAAAAAACTACAGATAACAATAAAATCAATCAAATATCATCAGTTTGGATTTAACTGAGTATTGTCTGAAAGTAAATCTGTATCATCTAGAAACCTTACAGTGCACCTCACTTGAGGCCTGATCTGTAATTTTTCTCAGATCTTTCCTTCTATTTCTGTCCTGTATGAATATGTCTTCAGTGACAGAAATAACAGTCAAAGCAAAATAATAAGATACGAAACTCTAAGAAGTAAAGTTACTTTGCTTCTGTCTTTTCAGTTTTCCAGAGACTTCTCTTCCCATCTGCTCTTCCGATGTTGTTTAACACATCAATGGCTGGAAGCAACAATAAATGCAGAGAGTTAAAGTTAACAGTTGTAAAAGGCATCCATTCTATTCTCTGTTAAGATTTAGATTTATCTTTGAGATGTTCAGTAATGCTTTTCTTTTTTTATACCTTGTTTCTTCTCCTTTTTGTCAACCAGAAGCTGGTTTAAGCGCTCCTTCAGTTTGTTAAATTCTCTTTCCTTCCTTTTCATCTCATGATTGTACTGGCTGGCACGGCTTGCAATGATGTTCTGAAGTTTTTGGACCTGGCAGGAAAAAATAAAATAATTATTTTGTTAGACACGTCATGCTTGTTGAAATAAAACATAAAATGCTTGCAAATTTGATAAGTATTGTTTTAGGAGGTTCTCTCATACCTCCTCTTTTTCAATTTTCAGGCAGTTCTGTAAACTTTTGATTTTCAGCTGCAGCTGTCTTTCTTTTTCTAGGATTGCTGTGTTTTCTCTTTTAGATTGTTCCAGCTGTTCCTATGATTAAACAAAAGAACATTTATGCATTTGTGGATCCACCTGACAGCATCTCCTATCTTAGTTCACATTTGTCTTGCTACCCATTTTTATTCAAAATATATACAATGCTACTAGAATCTTAATTTCTCTGAAGGAGTCTTTCCAAGGGATAAATACAGTTCTATGTAATCTAATCTAAATAAAATATTAGCATACATGATTATAAGAGTTTGAAATTTAACATACTTTTAGTCTGGCAGTGGTGAGCTGCAGGTAGTCCACATTGCTGCTTGTCTTCAGCTGCTCAACTTCCATATTTTCCACTGTTCGTAGGCCCCTGCGATGCAGCTGAATCAGGTCATACATACAATTGAGCACAGCCACAACATTCATCTCTGAGCTGCTGTCTGAGTCTGTCCAAACTGGAGGCAAGCCGAGAGATGACACCTCCTGTAAAAAAGAGAGTAAGGGGAAATAGCATATTAAGATGAAAATAATAAACATTACCATATTAGTTAGTGTGCTGATCATACATCAAAGATTCTTATGAAGCTTCCAACCTGATTGATGTGGGAGAGACATTCTTGCACGTTGTGCTCCGTGCAGAAGGAGCTGAGCATGTGGGAGCTTCTGTGCAGTGGCAGTGATGATTGGCTAAACTGCCTCACGGGGGATGCTCTACATTCAAGAGAGCTGGTGCCAGTGTCCTTGACTTGTGGGGAAAAAATGTCTGTCAAAATGTGCAGAATATCCTGTTAATGTGAGTGTGCTTGACAAAAAGAGGTAACAGTACATATAAAGATAAAGATTTAGAAAACGAGGTTAAGTTTTGTCACAAGGGCAGAAATAGCACTCCCTTTCATTTGTGTTATTTTTATCCACTGCTCCTGGCCCACAGCTGTGTGACTGAGAATAGGGTAGAGCTGTGGTTTTCAACTGGTGGGTCTGGACCTAAAAGTGGGTTGTGGAGCAGGGGTGTAAAGTAGTTACCTTTACTCAAGTTACTGTGGTTGAGTAACTTTTTGTGTACTCGGGATGAATTGTACTTTGATACATTTGTCACAGTATCTGAGTACTGGTAAAAAATTACAATGAAAAACTAGGCTGATCAAAGTTTTCCACTGACTGGTGTTGTCATGATGAGAAATAACTTAGCGTAACTCTAAAACTACAATTCCTGTCACTGTACTCCATATATTAAGATAATACTTTAACTGAAACAATAGCTCCTCAATTCTACATCTGTCCAAAAGTAAAAAAGAAAATCCTTGAATTAAATAAAGAAACAATGGAAACGGTTCAAAGAAATTAAACAATTAAATTAAACTTCTTTTGTTTTAAAGAAGGGAATGGCACTGACTTACTCTTACATACAGGAGCTTGAGAAAGAATTGTGATGATTTGACACCATACAAATAAAGCTTGATTGATTGATTAATTGACTGATTGACAGTGGCTCACTACTTGATACCCAATGGATCAGAAAGACGAGATTCACAAAGGCTGGTCTCGTTTTAGGATGAAAACAGGTTTTTAACAATATTTAAGTGTTAAAACATTCAATTTCAGTTAGTTTATGTGTTCTGTTATTCATCAAGGAAAACTGTTGATCTGAATTTAAAATTATTCATTTGTTTGATCAAAGACAGTGATAATGTAAAACTACAACTCTGAGAGTGCAAAATCCACCTTTACCAATATCTCTGATATACATTATTTTATATTTATATTTTAGAACAAGTTGCAAATCTGTAGTTATATCATATTATTTAGGTCAAAGTTATTATACACTGCACATTTGTTTAAAAAACAAACTGTTGACTCATTACTCTCCAGTTGTTTGATTTTTCATGTCACAGCAACATATACTCAAAATACTTAATACTTTGAGTCTATTTTAATGAAGTATTTTTTACTTTATTTGAGTAGATCCATAGAGCGTTAATCCTATTTGTGCTTGAGTAAAATATTATCAAGGTAACTGTACATTAACTTGAGTTCAGTATCTGTGTACTCTCTCCACCTCTGTTGCAAAGCTACTTCCAGTGGGCCTTCGAATGTGGGCCTGGAAATCAAAGTGGGGCCAAAAAAAAATTCCAATACAAAGAAGTCCAACGCCAACGAACATATAATTCTTTAGCCTTGGTTCCCAGCCTGGCATCCCGGCCCCCCGGGCACAAGGCTCTGTCAGCTCTAGGGTTGTTAAAATCAGATCTACATACTATATTAACTACAATGGTAACACAATAAGGGCATATTCTCTAAAGAGGGCTTTGCACAAGACTGTGCCTGAAAATAATTCTAATTGGTGTTTATTTTGCACAGCAATGTATCAGTTTTTTCATGTATCTCTTGAGCCCCCTGCTCAACCCTTCTTAGGTATAACTAAGAGGCGCTCCAGGGAAAAAAGGTTGGAAACCACTGTTCTATTGAACTCCCTTTTTGCCATGATACCTCATAAATTTCACTGACTTATTCATCTCACAACAACAATGTTTCCCATTGCAATGTGCATTTAGCTCAAGATTTAAAGAAAATAGCTTCAATTCAGAAGTAATTTTGGCAGTAATAATCAACTACATACATTAAGGGACAGTTTTTTGACAGACACTGTTGGGCCCCAGTTTTAAAATACACTGAAATAATACAAATACTTTGGTCTAAAATACTCATTATTGTTTGATATTTTTATTTTCTCACCAATCCACATTTTACACTGTGTCCTAACTGAATGCAATGTAAGCAAGTGTCAGCAACAAAATCAGGCTAATTACATTGGTATATGAGAGTGACCTAAGTACCGCAAGCGAAGCAGCACAATGCTGCGCGATGCTGCTCGGTGCTGAGCCATGCAACGTTTTTGTCTTGACGTCCCATCTTTATTTTATCCTCTGTGGCGACAAGGAGCAAGGAAAGAGGGATTCTCACAAGATGCCAGAGGAATTTACTTGTTTTTTTCTGGCTTCTCTCAAGCAGTAGAGCTGGTTTATCTGTTTAACACAGCAGACATAGCAGAGCATTAATCTAATTTCAGTGAGTCAAACGATTTACTTACACTTTCAACACTGACAGAAAAACTGTGGCTCACAGAAAGCTGTTTATTGATGAGCCTTTGAGACATCACTCACTCAATACAAACACTTCACGTCTGTTTCTCCAGGTGTGCACTAGAAGAACATGATGTGCTGTTTACAAAGGAAAACATAGGGCATGGAATTACATTTTCAATGGGTGTTGTGCGATGCGGTGTGACGTCTAACACTCGTGTTCAGTTCGGACACAGTGTTCACCTTTAAAACTGAGATCAGTCTCTTTCACCCATACTGCTGCCAGCCAGAACCAAAAAATTTAGCTACTTATTTCTTGGACTGTCATGTTGTGCATCACTGAGTTTGACACTAATACACTCATACATTGATCGAATAGTTAATTATAACCATGTCCTCACCACATGTATGCTGAATTTGATTCAGGACCACCCTGCCCCCAAAATAAATAGAATTTATACTTTAGGAACTAAGTAGTAACCAAGTCTCTATTTATTCCATTTTACTGATAAAGAAATCAGCATTAAGTCAAAATTACATTTAAATCTTTTAACTCTTTTGTGTCAAGAGGCACACCATTTGGGAACCACTGGTCTAAGACAAGTGAAACATGTTAAGCTTTTTTAAGACAAAAACTGAGTTTAAAATCTTGATATGTCTCTCTCACAGAGAGTATTGAAAGACTTTATAAGACATAAAAGGTCGGAACTCACCCGAGGACGACTCTGGCATTGTTGCGTCGATGCCCTCAGGATACGTGTGTTGTTCATCTACTACATGTGCAGGATCCACCTACGCACTCTCTGCTCCTGAAATAGAGTGTCAGATTAGTCGTGTCCATTCAACAAAGTCTTATCACAGATTACAAGGCAATGAAGGTTAACATGCAGCAGTGAGGAAGTGGGAACACGTGGCACCCTACAAAACAAACTGATGATTAAGCTAAATCATTCATCAATTACAGGCCACAGACTCAGCAGCTAACACACAGCTGTCCTCTAAATTATTAAAAACCTAATTACTATATTTTCATTTCAATAAAAAGTCTTTTACCAGGATGTTGTTCATTGTTCAGTTGTTGCTGTTGCTCTACCCCTTCTTAATCACTGTAGGGTTTTTAACATGTTATTAGTTGAGACCAGGCTAGCTTCTTATCCCAATGCTCTTGTCACAAACACTGATCTGACTAATCCCAGACACAAACTATGGGGATTTTACAGCAGATCCATGCAATAAGAAGGAAGACAGGGACAGCGGTTTCTATGGTGCGAATAATACGAGTATCTTAACCAATCGCCACACTTCTTCTACATCATATACAGCTATAACTCAAAACTTAAAGTATAATTTCTATTGCTTCTGTCTGACGTATATATTCTGGCTACCACAGGTTACACAAAAGTCCCATTAAAAATAAATACACCAAATCTATACAGTTTTTCCCTCTTAATTTCACACATTTTAATCCTGACAAGTGCAGGTTTAAACACCGTAAACTCAAAGGACCTTCCCCTTGGTGTCACATACTTAATCAGCCTGGCTAGACAGATGGCAAGCGTACAGCCACAAGGCTTAACAGGCCCAGACCCTTCTTAGACTGACTAAGCAACAAGTGTTCACCTTGAAATCAATAGTCAAACCTTTTATTTTACAGAAAAACATATCTTCATTCTTACTGGGGCCATTTACAGAGTGAGCTGTAAGGTTTGTGTCATGTCTGAGGCATGTTTAGAAATAATATGCTGTCAATAGTGACATATTAGGCCAGACTGTGAGCCATGTAAGGTGCCTGACAGGGTCATGGCAGACAGCTTAGACTTTACAAAATAGTTTTTAACAAACAAAATAAAATACTTATAATAATGTATACCAATTGTAAGTACATGCTGTAATGCAGAACTGTCACAAAGTACAACAGGATTGGACAATAAACAGAGTTTTAAGACATACTGATACATTTTGAACAAGATACACGGTGTAATGTACTGATTTACACTGCCTGGCCAAAAAAAAAGTTGCCACGTGGATTTAACTAAGCAAATTGGTACGAGCCTCCTATTGGATAGTTACTCCATGGGCGATTATCTTTCAGCTGGCAACAAGTTATTTAACCCCAGCTGATGCAATGAGTAGCTTCTCATTTCTTAAACAACCATGTCGAAAGACACATCCTGTGGTTGTGGAAAAGACAGTGGGGAACCGTCATCTTTGAGGCAGAAATGTGGTTGGAAAAAAATCCTGAATGATCGTGATCGGTGATCATTTAAACGTTTGGCCTAATCAAATTGAAGACAAACAACAGTAGCACTCAGAGGTATGTTTAAAGACACAGTTCAGTTTTTCTTGAAGTGGGGTTGTATGAGCTCCATATAGCTACTAAGTACATTAGATGCAGTAGAACGTTCTCTCCTCTCCCTCAGTAAGCCACAGTCTGGAAGAGTCTGTTACGCAGAACCAGCCGCAAACAGAGAAGTACCAAGTACAAAGGGTATTTTCTCCACCTACAAGAAATCCCATCAAAAAATAAGACCACAGTTTAAGAATATGCTACCTAGAAATGTTTTTAAGTGCATTCACTTTTTGGAAATGTAAAGTTTATCTGGAACTAACCGACTCACGTCACGTATTCCTCCGCGCAGCGCTGCTGCGAGCTGCTGAATCACTCCGCCTCTCTCTCAGCTGTTGTAAACATAACAAGCTAGTGACTTCAGAAGTTGATCGTAGACTCATGTTACTTCTATCAAGCATTGTAATTCTTTTGTTCTGACTTTTAGCGGTGTGAGGAAGAGACAACATAGGAAATAAAAACGAGTGATTATGACAGCGACAATGAAGCTCCATTCATTTTGAAGCCAAGAGGATATCTGTATGTTCACAGAAGAACTGCTGCAGATGGAGACCGAACAGGCCTTACCCTGAGTGCTACTGCTATATATATATATATATATATATATATATATATACACATATATATAACGTCAAATTGTGTCCTACAAAATATGGCAAAAAAGTAGTCAGTATATTTTCACTGATACCTTTAATTTCAAGACATTTGAAGGTTGTTTCAAATTATATTGGTCAAATGTTATCATATACCACTTTTAGTAACAAAACAAAAAAAAAGAATGACTCTGTTTAGTTCAAAGAAGCACTTTATTACTTTTACTTGAGAAGACTCTGACAGTACTTCTTTAATTTAGTACAATTTTATCAGACTGCTGTAGTTTTACTAGAGTGTCATGATATCCATAATATAACATTTTTCCCCCTCTGCTGATATTTACCTTTGCAAAATAAATGCATCACAACAACAGCCTCTAAAGCGAGTATAAAGCTCGTTTAATTTAGCCACATAAAGGCTAGTTGAGTAAAATCATTTAAGCTAGCTTTAATATAAACTTTTCTATTAATACCACCAACAACAGCTACGGAAAAGCCTTGAACAAGTTTGACAATTGTTGTTTAAGTGTTGTTTAATTAACCTTACCCCAGAGCCTGTCAGCATCATAAATGCTAGTGTCATTCATTAAGCTACAGTAACGGCTGATGATGCCGTTGAGGTAAGTGAACGAGGCTTGCTGACCTAAAACAATCTGCTGAATAACACGCTAGCTTAACAGGCTGACTGGAGATAATGCAGGTACTTACGAACTTAACTTAATACATAGTTGATATGCTGAGAAGTTATATAGTACTTACTCGACGTTTCAGTATGTTATATTTATCCAAAAGGTTCCTTTTACTCCTCTACAGAACAGCTCCTTAAGCTCTGTCGGTCCAAATGACACTCCACACCACTGAGCACAAACTAAACAGCACTCTAATTGGCTCAAGCGTTGTCTAGCAACCAAGCACGGCCAAACGTGATTGGCCACCGGCGGTGACTTCAAACGTTAAAAGAGTATCGCTTCTTAACCACTTCTTAGGTCGCTTTAACGCGTTAGTGCCATATATAATTTTAAAAACCATTATATTATTTAATATTTTTAATTTGTGGCGTAACGATATACTCATGATGTTTGTTAGAATGAACAAAGACACAGTGGTTGTATGAATTTTGTGTTAAATTTACATACCACAGTAAATTATAAGCAAGTCCAAAATGTAAAGTGTCAATAATTTGAATATTTTTTCGCCAAGAAGTTTCTTTCGAAATGTTGTTTTGTTATCTTTAAAGCAGCATCAAAAGTTTAAAGTTTCATTTTATTTTATTTTATTTCGTTTTACTTTATTTTATTTCGTTTTGCAAGGAAGCAGCATCCAAAAATGTTGTGTTAAAGACAGAATACAGAAACACCTTTCTAATCCCCAGGGGGAATTTCTGCTGTTGCAATATCAACAGCATAGTGGTAAGAAATCAAGATACGACATTTAAGTAAGATTCAAGTGTACATTTGAATAGAGGAAGCACAAAAAATTACCAAGCACAGAATGTTTTAATATCAGTAATAATAAGTATGAAAGAAAAATACCTTAAAATGTATAAATGAAATGAAATTTTAAAAATGCAAAATTTCTTATGTTGGACAAGAGTAAATTTAAAATATGCCATTTAGAAATAGTAGAACTAGAGCAGTGGGAGTAGAAAGTAGAAATAGTACAATTAGGCAAAAGTACAAGTAGATGTCAAATTTATTAATGATCATTTCAACTATGCAATTTAAAAATACTATAATTAGATTCCTGTTTAGTTCATTTTTATGTATTTATTTATTTATTCATTTTGCTAAATAGGTAATATCCAAAACTTGTTTCATTGCTAAGAGGGTAGAATCAAAAGATTTAATAAGGGGCAGAGCCAGAGGGAGCAAACATTGGGGGCTTAGCCCAAATCCACAGGGGGTCCTGATGCATGTTCCCTGTTAATTTTATCTTCATCAGGCAATCATTCAAGCTTTTTCAGTCAATGCCAAACATAGTCATAGATTAAAATTAAAAAATTGAGAAATTGCAAAAACATTGTATTAAAAGATTAGAGTGGCTCCTGAACTGTCTTAATTTTCAAAAAAGAAACAATATACATCATGTTGAGAGATCTTTATTCTCACTTCATGAATAAGGCAAAAACTTTCTTATGTTTCCTCAAGTAATTTAAAGTTCACAGTGACATCACTCATTTTAGAAAGAGAAAAACAAAAGGATATTAGGTGGTTCAATGCAGGAAATTATGTCCATGTGCTTACTCTATAGTATCTTTATCAAGGGTAGTTTTAACAAGTCTATCTTAGAAAGTATAGACAATAAGCTGTTAAAAAGTGTAAGTAAATAAATAAATACATTTTTATTTTATCTGTCCAGCTGTTGAGTTAAGTTTCCATCCTCTCTTTTAAAAATTTCCATTGATCAGCAATTGCTCAGCCAAGGAAAGACAGTGTTGAGACGGGACAGCATGATCATTTTATCAAATCTTTTTTGTAATTATATTTCAATCGGGGCAGAGTTTTATGTCAATTGTCAGCTTTGCTCTGCCTCTATAAGAAGAGAACTTGCAACAGGGCCAAGAGCCCCATTTAATTTAGTGTATTTTGGATGAGAACAAACTTCTAAAGCAGCAATAGGGTGATTTAGCATTTTACAGATCTACAATGTGTTTCTTTTCTGCTAGCAAACATGTTTGTTCTAGTACAGCTTTACCCTGCAGCCAGGCCTACATCCTTCCACTTGGAGCTAAATAGAACCAAAATAAACAAGCCTGCTGGTGGAAAAATAACGCATTAGAAATGTGTTCAGTGTTGTGAATAATCACAGCAGTGCTGCTGTAGTTTTGTAGTTTGCTCCCACCAAAGATACATTAAATTACCCCGACCCTTTGGCCAAATCTGAAGCAATATAAAGCCTAACTTTCATGCCCATTCTTTCCTTACAGGGGAAGAGCTGATCAAAATCACTGTGACCAATATCTTAAAATGAACCTCATACAACCATCCATTCATCCATCCATCCATTATCTATTCCACTTATTTCTTCCACGGTCATGGGGGCAGGAGTCTATCCCAGCTGACACTGGGCAAGAGGTGGAATACACCCCGAACAGGTCGCCAGCCAATCACATGGCCACATAGAGAGACAGACAACCAGTCATGCTCTCACTCATACCTAAGGGCAATTTGGAGTCACCAGTTAATTAACATGCAAACTCCACACAGAAAGGCCCAACACAGGATTCCAACCAGCAACCCTCTTGCTGTAAGGCGTCCTGCTGCCGCCCCCTCATACAAACCCATTTCAATATAGTGATCCATTTAAGCTTTTTAAGCCACCCTCTGGTTCTGCTTGTTTTCAGTTAAGCTTTTTGTTTATATTGCATAGGAGCAGCACACTGTATTTTTGTAGTCTGCAGTACAAACAGATATTCTATCAGTCTGTAAAATACAACTTTAATAACTTAAATATAATTACACAATTACTTATTACAGGGATACACTTTAAATATTGCACTTCATAGTCAGCAACACATTTAAGAAATACTACAGACCACTGTGCATTCATAGTAAGCCTAATTTAAAAAAGATGAATTTACATGGCTAGTAAATTAAAATTTCAAGGCAAAGTACCTTGTTTGGTGTACAAGACGGCTACCTACAAGTAAAAAGTTTCATACCTTTACATTCATATTCTCTCAAAAAAAAACAACCAAGGGCAAGTAACAACACATTGAAACAGCATTGAATATGGCTCAATTGTCCATTTCCAGAGAAGCCAACCAGAGGGAGAGACTGTACAACATGCAAACGTATTAATGCTATAGCATACTAACATCATGACATTAAATCTGAGCTGCCATTGGTGAGCTCAGATTCAGTTAATGTGTTTGAAAAGAATAAAAATAAGTTGATTTTTAATTTTCTTTTCTGTTGGTAGGCTACAATTAGACAGTGAAATTTATATTCTGGAAAAACAAAAGTGCATCAGGTTTAAAAGATTACAAATATCAAAGGCAATGAGTGGGAATGGATATCAGTGACTGGAAGAAACCACAGGAGCATTTTGAGTCACCTGTGCATAATTTTATACTTACTGCCTATTGTAGTAAATAGTGTGTGGTTAGGCACAACCAAAAATATTAGTATTGCAATCTTGTAAATGTCACTTCTGGTCACAACAATACAACACTTACAATAGTACACATGACAACTTGAACATACAACATTCATTGAACATCTAACAGCAGATGTACATTTAACCTTAATGAAAATTTCACAGGACAACTGCACTTGCAGACAACAGAACCGGACTAGTTTTCACGCACTTATTTTCACATTTTAGCTTCTACTTGGGTCTAGTTACTGACTGGTACAGGGATTTCTCTGGGTTCAGAAGTTATTAGCAGTGGGTCAGTGTGGTCATCTTTTTTTGCTTCAAGCCACCATGTTGTCATCTCCCCTTTTCCCTGTTGGAGCAAAAAGAAATAGTCATGGTGATAAAGATAGAGAAGAGTCATATTGCAGAGCATGACTGCCTTTGATTTTTAAATAAAGCCATTAGTATTTGATGGAGGGGCAGAGAGCAACAGCTGAGCCCCCCTTACTGAGACATCACAAGTGTCAGTAATGCTGTCCCTCTCCTTTGGGAATGAGAAGTAAACCCCCTCCCCCATGGTACACAGCCAACACCCAAAAGGAGGTCTTAGGTTGTAGCATGAAAAGAAGCCTTGAACTGGATAATACGGGACTTCCCTGAACAAAAGAAGAACAAATACCACACAGACCAACCCTCTTTTGTCTTGGAGAGATGAGGAAAGTTCCCTCCAATCTTTTAAAATCTCAATCCATGATATCTTATCTGTCTTCAGTAGAGTAGATTATTTATCATTTTATTTATTTGATATTACCTTCACATTAAGAGTCCCTCTGCACGTCAGAACATAACCTCTGAGTGTGTGGAGGAGGTCAGCCGTGGCACCACTCACTTGAATCTTCAGAGCTATGGACATAATTTTAAAAACAAAAGATATTAAATTAAACAAATTATTTAAAGATACTGAGAATTTATTAAAGAGTCTTTATGTTGATATTTTGGGCTTTTTACCCCCCCCCCCCCCCCCCCCACACACACACACACACACACACACACACACACACACACACACACACACATCCATTAATTTGAAAGTCATGGGTGATCTGTGGCGAAAAAGTGCTGAGTGGTCAAATGACTGGAAAAAACATGAGCTTGGTACACGGGGAGCATTTTATACTGTACACTAATTTTCTAGTTGACTAAAAAATAACATGTATAAGGTACAACAACCTCTTAACTTTCAATCTTAATGCTGGGGTCAAAAGCGTTGTGAGTCCTACCTGCACAATTTTTAACAAAGTTGTATTTAAAGTGTATAGAAAGTCCGTATTCATATTAGAACATGTATACAGAATATATACATATAAATGTTATATAAATATAACTATATAATTATTACGTACCTGAATATACGTTTAAAATTTCTTCACAGTGTCTAATATGTTCCCTATCCTTAGGAGCCTCACAGCCCCCTGCAATCTGAAACAAGCTTTCTCACTCTGAACAATACCAATCAGCACACGTTTTATGAAAGAGTGAACATTTGATTTGCAGATTAACAGAGAAATCCAACTTCTGTATCTTTTTTCTTTTTCAGGCTTCCATACACAATAAAGTCTAAAACAAGTCTCATAGAATTGTCCTGAATAAAAATGCTTTCAGGACGTTTCTGGCTAATTTTATGTGGCAAGACAAAATTTTTGTTCTTCCAACACAATGAAGGCCATAATGGTTTTTAAAAAACAAAGACAGCTTGGGAACTACACCATATTTGAAAAAAAAAAAAAAAGGTTTGCTCAAAAGGATTTTTTAGGTGGTAGAACTACCACTTTTACAACAATAATGTACAAGACTTTTTTTTAACCTTTTAAATCAACATTCAATCAAGACTTTTTTTGTTTGGTCCTAGAGTCATCCAGTCATCAAGTTGGGCTATTGCTCTAATATGGGGACAATGCTGTTTTGGCACAGTGGCTGCAGAGATATTGCCAGCCTTTGCATCAGTCGCTGACAATATTTAGACAGCTCATGTACTCAGTGCAGCTCAGTGAAAACCTAATTTAACCTGAAATCATCTGACACCAGTTATTCCTCCTTGGGACACTGATAGGATGAGTGGCAGTGTGCCTAATCCTTCATTACCTTCACTGGTTGATTCCATCCTTGATGCCGTATTAACAGTGTCTCCAAATAGACAGTAACGAGGCATCTTGGTGCCAACCACACCTGCCACCACAGGTCCTGGCAGAGGAAACAGCAGCATAATCATGACAAAGCAGAAGAGGCTGTTTACCTAAAGGTCACATACAGTATGTAAAATATAGTTTTGAGTGTTTTTATATAAAAATATGTGTCTGTGGTGCCT
Organism: Cetoscarus ocellatus; assembly: GCA_037902135.1. Lineage (NCBI taxonomy): Eukaryota > Metazoa > Chordata > Actinopteri > Labriformes > Labridae > Cetoscarus > Cetoscarus ocellatus. The sequence continues at coordinate 88,119 of JBAMNC010000596.1, forward strand.
ATCTTAAACACCCCCCAAAAAACACAAAAGACAATATGAGAAAAAATCATATATATATATATATATATATATATATATATATATATATATATATATATATATATATATATATATGCATATCTTGAGAAATGGGAAGGGCCTTGTATTGAACTGTGTTAGGAGCCTCCAAATGACAAAAATGTTTCTGTATCCAATGTTTTTGCCATTTCTTTTAATGAGGCACAGTTTTATTTTTGCACATTTAAGGACTTATGTCTGTCCTCAAATAAGCTGACAAAAAGATGGTTGACATGGATGAAATGTTCTTGGTACCTGAGTGAATCCCAGCTCTGATTTTCAGCTGAGTGTTGGGTTTGTGAGGGATCTTAAAACTGTGGCAGACACTGACCAAATCAAGAGCCATGCTGGCTATTTCTCCCGCATGATTGATGCCATTTTCCTGAGGGACTCCAGAGACCACCATGTCTGTTTGGTAAGGGGACGAGACACCAGAGACAGAGGGGGTGAGACATTAAGACTAGGATTTGCTGTAACAATTACATTATCTTTATTGTCCCACGGGAGAGAAACTCGTTTTGCAACAGGAGCACAAAGAAAAACACAACAAATGACAACGTCAACAGCAAATTAGCCCCAATTTGAATCAGACATGCATCCCCACCTTAGAAGAAAAAAAAAAATACACAAATGAACCAATTAAAAAGGAAATATTAAGTTGGCCAATAAGCAATTAGAACAATCAAAGGAACTTAAGAGGGACTGTAATAAAGCAACAGTAAAAGACAGTCTTTATTTACTTGCCCTCCAGATCACTTACAAGCATCTCCAATAGTTTCCACTTTGTAGACGTCATAATTGTCAATAATGTCATCAAAGGTGGTGTAGAGCTGGTTGAGGAAGTTTACAACCTGGTAGGGAGTGCTGGCACCAGACAGCTGAGTAAAACCCACAATGTCACTGTGAAAATGAAACGATGGACTTTTATATATGAATTCATGTCAATTAGTTCTTCATTTTTAAACAAAATAGAAGGTTTATTAATAGTTCTCACTGCTAACACAAAACCAATGAGTGTTTTTTTTTTAATGTAAACTGTAAACTTTAAACAGACGTATGTTTGCAAAACCAAAACATCAAATTTACATTCCCTTTTTTGATTCCACCTCAAAATTATTAAAAAAAACAAGCAAATTGTTTGTGGACAATGAGATAACAATTCAGCCAAATTCTAAGGACTTTATAAACCACAAAAGAATAAACCAATGTCCAGTTTTTGGCCGTTGTCTTATTTTAAGGCATAATGCTGTGTAATAAGCATGCTTTACAGATCACTGACCTGAAGTAGACTGTGGCATTGGAGAAGCTCTGAGCCTCTGCTGTCCGGCCTTGTCTGAGGTCATCAGCGACTGGTTTAGGTAACATACCTGCACAGAAATTTCATTTTCCAAACTCTAAAGTTTCAAACTTTCATGAAGGGACTTAATGATAAACATAACATAAAACAAAGCCACGAAAATATGTCTACGTATCACTTCCTGGGTTTCATCTTTGCTACGGTGAGTTTGAAGAAAGTCACCCTCCTCCCCTTTCCTTTTGTCTCATCCCACAAGAGTATGTGAGGTTTCTTTCATTTTTTGTTCAAACACTGAGATTTCTGTGTTACACTTTTTGCAAACTTTTTTAAGATATACTTTTTACACTATAAGGCTTTGTTTGCAAAGGCAGTGGTTGACTGATTACAGTGTAAATAAGTAAATGCTGACGTCTGTGGTGATGGTGAGAGGCTCAAGAATATTTCCATCTGCCTAAGGGGGTGCTGCCATATAAAGAGAATCACTGAAAAAATATGCTCCATCTTTGGGGCTCAGGTGATGAAGGTGCTGCTTTTGTATCACTAGATGGCAGCAAGTGCATTTGATTTGTCGTCAAATACTTCTATGACTGATCTTGTATTGCTGAATGACTTAGAAGTGCTGAAAGACCACAAACCTCTGCCAAGGCAACTCTAGCAGTCTTAGTAGAGTTATTCTCAAAAAATGTGGAAAACTGTCCTGTTGCACAATGTTGACAAATCCTTTAAAAATTCCAGACTCTGCATCTGTATTCAGATCCCCATCAAAATCTCATCACTCTTCCCTTCGTGCCAGGACCAACATTCCCTGAAAATGTTATGAACATCTGTTGATAACTTTTTTGCGTTATCTCGCTCACAGACAACTCACAACTACGCAGTAACCAGCCTGCTATGGCAAACCTTCCACATGTTGCACTGTCTATAGCATGCCCATATAAAATAAAATAAATGTACTGACGCTAGCTATCGTGTCTACAAATCAGATTTTCAGCCATACTATGAAATAGGGTGGATCAGTCATCAGGTTGGGAAAACCTTTAATAAATCACTCCCAGTTCCCATAACTTACTGTACAAAAGTCGATCAGTCTTCTGTTTCTCTTGGAGAAGGTCCTGTGTCCTCTCAGCAACTATGGCCTCCAGGTGTTTACTGTACTTCTCCATCTATAGCAGATGAAAATAGTTGTGACCAAATATTCAGACAGCATAGATAACAATTAAAACTCCTCAGTTAGCATTTTTCTTTAAAATGCTTCTTTTTAGAGCCTTTTGAGTTATTTCATCTTTGTACTTTTACACCACTTTTACCTTGTGTCAATCATCATGGTAAACATTTTTGTTGTATTTTACAATACTTAATAATGAATTCTGTTTAAATGCTTTTACATTTGTGACAGCTATGATCACTTTTTTGCAAATTAAAACACTACTAAAAAAAGTATGTTTACAATTTATCTGTACAGTTTATATTTAACAGTTATTTTAGTATTTGGATATATCCTTATAATTCTGATTGAGTTCCATTGAGAAAGGTACAGTAGAGCTAAATTAATGGATGACATGGATGTTGGGCTTATGTACTCTGTCTTTAATTTATCTGTTGCTTTACTTGCTTGACAACCAACAGCTGTCATACAGTTTCCCTTTTAGGAACAAAGTCCATCCAATCATTGATCTATCCATCCATCCATCCATCATCCATCCATCCATCCGTCCATCTGTCCATCCTATCTATCTATCTATCTATCTATCTATCTATCTATCTATCTATTTGGTGAGGTTTCTGTACTAATAAAGTCAGGTTTCATGGTGTATTTATCATCAGCCTAAACATTTTTAATCATATTTCCAGTGGGTATTACCAGGTTCATCATCATGTCCACGGGGCTGACTTTGTGTGGATTCATTTTGTCCAACATCTTCTTCACCTGCTCAAATGTGGGCCTCATTGTGACATTGTGACACCAGCACTTCTTAATGAGCTAGAATGAAAAAAGAACACTCACAGTGATACCCCACAATACTCAGCCAACATTTACAAAGTTTACGTTTTAATATATCCCTGCTTTATCAATATTTTCATTGTTTCCTCGTGAGACAGACCTCGCAGTAGTCTCCCTGACTTGGACAGTCGTTGTCTGTCTTGCCTGCTTTCATTTCGGGCAGAGGAGGGCGCCACATCACATCCATCCTCACCCCCTCGGCCTGGTCCTGTTAGACAGGAGCACCATGGTTACGCAGCAGAGATCAAAAAGAGGCTGAAGGCTGTAATCTGCAGAGTGGGCTGATATACTCACTGAAATGAGGTCAGAGCGAGTCGCAATCTCAACCAGGATCATGGAGTAGCTGAGGAGAGGAGGGAGCAGAAGACAGGGGGCTCTGGTTTTTCCTTAATTTCAAAGTGCAGTCAATGTGATTTAACAGCAACATATATTTGAGGAATGTAAGTTTCAAACCAAAAAACAGTGCAACAAAAGAAAAGACTGATCAAACAAAATACATAGAAAATAATTGACCTCTTACTGCCTGAATATATTTACCACTATAAAAGAAATATATTATTTGTGTTTTTACCATCAAGTAGATGTAAAATTAAGAGGACATTGTTAAGTTGAATATAGCACATTGAAAAGATATAAATTAAGCTATGATGCAAATGTATAGCAACATTAGGCATAATGTGTAACAACAATTATCAATCACATTTTTCTAACTCAGGTGTGTGGAGTGTTATTGATGCTGCTTTTATCTTATTTTATAGTAAAATCAAGTTTTAAATGTTATTGTTTGATGTTTCACTATATTTTTAGCATCAATTTGTGTTTTTTTTTTATCACAATCACATAGTTTTGATCATTTTAGATTTTTTTTAAAATGTTTTTAACATGGTTTCAGTTATTTTTAGATTTGTATTAATGCTTGTCTGATGATTCTTGGTTTTATTGCTTTGCCTTATTTCTTGTTTCTTTTCTTAATATCTTGAGCAAACATCTTGTTGTCTTTTACTTTAGTTTTTTAGCTTCCTTACACTCCCTCTTCCATGTACCAGCTGTAGTTCATTCTCCGAATGCTGGATGGCGGTAAATGTTCTCAGTAAGATCCTTGGTGTGTGTTGAATATGCACCAACAGGTTTTCGTGGGATTCATAAGCCACCTCAGCTGAATGCAGACTGGAAGTGGTCCGAGGCAAATTCACAACAAACATCAACAAGGGGCTAAAACTTTGTAAAGAAACATAAATGACAATTGAATAATCTAACACCTACGATAAACTTCCTAGACTTACCTGTATACATCCGCTGCGGGTGTCACGTTGGAACTGCTTCCTAGTAAAACCTCTGGAGCACAGTATATACGATTTACATCCCCACAGATAAAGCCATTACTGACCACATCAAAGTCCTCTCTCCTGTAAGCTGTTAGCCCATAATCTGAAGGCAAACACAGAAAAAAAGTCTTCAGTATTAAAGAATACTAGTTAGATTTTACAGTTCTCAAAAGAATGTGTGTTTTTTTTTCTAGTTGATCTTTGTATAAACATCAATAACAGAAAATAACAATGAGAAAGAACAACTGTCTGTTGGTTATTTGATTCCAGGTGATGAAGAGTGAAAGTACAGCAGTGGGTCAGGAAAAAGGGTTGCTGTGTTTTTGTCAACCCTGCACTAGCCTTTCAGTACAGATGGATCAGCCCGATTCAATGTCTGTAATCAGGCAGATCCATCTTACCAAGTTACAGTCTACAGCGCCTGGCAGTCCAAAGCAGGACAGCCGAATCAGTGTCCTTTAGAGCAGGAAGAGGTGGGAGCTACAAGCCAGATGACAGCAGGAAGCGACTGTTCGTACAGAGATTAGTATAGACGGTGACATCTTCAGTAGCGGTTTTACCAGATCTTGACCTCATTTCTTCAACACAATGGCTCACGTTCTATCTTTTACACAGCAGCAGTAGTGCCTGTCATCTACATTATTTGAATGGCCCATCTGGATGTGTTCGACAGAACAATCATCCAATCACTGACCAGATGTGCTATTTAAAGGTTATGCCCATGCCCAAACACCAGATGGACTTGTGAAAGTGCCCAACTGGTGTGCCAGGTTAGCAAGGCACCTAGATTCACCAGATTCCATGTCTTCATCAGGCAGATCAATTTTGCAAAGCTTCAAGTTAAAACAATTGTTCCTGGTCAGAAAATGACCAGGCTTTCCAGCATCCTTTAATGGACAAAAAGACTAAAGCTAGAAGTGTTTCTTTTAGTTGTGCTGAAAACATGAAGTGACTGTAAGCCTCGGACTGTCTGACTGGCCTGAGACGTGCATGATATTTGTGGCTCACATTAGCAGTATGAAAGCTCTGACTTGACCACCATTGCCATCATGCTGCTAAAATGCATCAAGTATGAAACAGTCCTATGGCTCAGTGACCATAAACTTTCACCTTCAACTTTAGTTTACCATCTGTTCATCCTTCAGTCTGAGTGGATGTTTGTGCAAACTTTGAACTAGAACCCCAAAGTGTTCTTGAAATACCATGCTCCCAAAGAGGGGATGACCTTAAGACACGGTTACCTTGACCTCTGACCTTCAATATCAATTACTCTGTGGACATTTACATTTACAATTTGAAGAAAATATATCAAAACTTCATTCAGATTTTATGTTCATAACATTGGCCCAGACATAGGGAAGAGCAACTCAGTCCTTAACATCAGTTCTCTATACCTCTCTGTAATCTGTAATGTAGTTGTTAATGTTAATATCATAAGGATCCCTCTTTCCACGGTTATTGGTTATGTCTCCATAACTACCTTTACAACCATAAATAAAAAGAGGACCCTCTTAAAAAGAGATGCACCATCTCAAGGTACTCACCTCAAATAAATTGACATTTAGGAGACAGATATGTTGAGGACAGATTATAATCTGGTCCATCTGTCACTAACCTCAATTCTTACTTAAATCCTGCCCACCCCCCTTCCTTCACCCACACCCCCAACACACCTTCAGTGAATGGCTGTTCAACATGAGACTGGCTCCACTCCAAGATTTCAAACCACTAAACAGAGTTTTTTTCTGACCACTGTTACTGTAAGCCTCCTATAAACACTCCTCCCTGTAGGTTGGCCCAGTGCTGTGCTCATACCGGTAATTGATTCCTCTTGGATTTGGATGCAGGTATTTGTATATAAGCATATATGGGTGTTTGCAAAGAGTATGGCTTTGGCCTGCTCTATTGTAAAGTGTCTTGGGATGACAATGAATGAATTGGCGTTATACCAATAAAGAATGATTGATTCACTGATTGATTGATAGATTTAACTCTACAGCACGATGCCTCAGGCCCTAGCCGGCAACAGAGCAGAGGCATAAACAACTTTAACTTTATGTTATGAGCTGCTGATTAATTAATGTTGTGTTTAAAGGTGACTATTCTATCATTTACCTGAGATTTTGCACACCCAGCGGTCATCAATAACACAGTTTCTTGAGTGAAGTCTGCCATGATACACTTTGTGCTGATGGAGGTAAGACATCCCACGAGCAATGTCAGTGGCAAACGACAGTCTGCAGAACAAGGAAAACTACCACTGAGGTTTTACATATTCACGTTTTATCAGAAATAAAAGCCAGGAAATACAGTGAATGACATTTCAAAGTGCTGCGTCATGGTATTCTCAGGTAACAAATGTTAGTTTGTGTCCATCTCTTATTGGCAAGTGTTAGAGCGTTGACTGGAAATGAGCTCTTCATGTCATGTTTCCTGCTGATCAACACATTCTACATTTTATTACATAATGATGGCATACGCAGGTCATTTACTTTGTAGTAAAATCAGAAAAGAGCAACCAAAATCCTCTGAAGGGATGAGTCAAACAGTAAAAATCAAGTATATCACGACCTTCTCAAGCAGATACATAGCTACAGTTTCAAAATTCAAAAACAGAGCATGCACAAAAAAGAAGAAAAACAATTACTTTCATCTTCTCACCTGAAGCCCCAGTTGATGGGGATGTCATCATTGAGCAGGACGTCGAACAGGCTTCCTTTGGGGCAGTGCTCTGTGATGATGCTGACATAAGGTACTTCCACAGATCCACCAATGAACTTGCAAAGATTAGGATGGTCCAGTTGCCTAATAAACATGAAAACAACAAAAGCTGCACAGGGTCTTGTTTTAAATCTGACAGAAAAAACTTAAATCTTAACTGTATATTTTCTTCATCCTCAGATGACCTTACCTTACTTCTTTGACCTCCTTCCTGATGGTTTTAGAAAGGTTGAAATGCTTATTCTGGATGTGTTTCACTGCCACCATCCTTCCATCACTGAAATAAAGACATGGGTCATCAAGTTAAACTTTTTGAATAGATCACTGACATATTAGTAACCGTAGATCATAGTATGTTGGTGTAAAGCAAAGAAACAAGCATGGTTGGCGAACTTACAAGTGTATTACACTTAAATAAAAGTACATTTATCACATGTAGAAAGAAAAACTGGTGTATAAATTTCCTTGACAAAAGTAAAAAGTAATCAATTCAGAGTTTACATGGTGCTCTGCAGAGATAGTTATTCTAATAAAGGATGGGTTACAATGTGAAAAACTAGACAGCATTCAGAGAGTGCAAGTACCTCACATAATGCTGTTACACCTTTAAGGGCTATCTCCATGATGAAGTAACCATCGTAATATGATTCTCTGACCATGAAAACCTACCCCAGCACTTGTAATCATGTTGATATCATTAGTCTGACAATTATTGAGAGAAATTGATTGTTCACTAATGGCATTTATCTGGTATGCAACAAAACGTAATCACATGTCCCTTGTGCCATGACCAACATTTCCTGAAATTATCATCCAAATCCATTGAGAATCACTGAGTTATTCGCAAAACTGCGGAAAACTGCCCTATTTACACTTTTAACAAATCCTTTAAAATGTTCATGGATCCACATCTAAATCCTGATCACAACCAAAATCTGAACATTTCTAAGTTGGGCCAGAACTGACATCTACTGAAACTGTCTGCAAAATCTACCCTGCAGTTTTGGAGCCATTTTGCTCACAAAAAAACAGACAGACAAACTCAGGCAAAAACATAACCTTCTAGGCAGAGATTTATCTTTCCCATATGTGCAGTCTGAAAATGTCAAGAGATCTTGAATACCCAACACAGTGGTTCAATGAAAAGGACACAATTGATATACAATGCATTGCAACAAAAAACTTTGGATATATAAAGATATAATTCTCTAACTGTATGCTTTGGACAACCATGCTGAAGCTGAACAACTGACGAACTTCATATAATTTAGGGGACTTTTATATGTTTAAGTGAACGTTGTAATAAAACTGATAACACAGTATTTCTTACTAGATGCCTGGCTGGATGAAGCCAGGTTTGATGGGGGCATTGACTCCAGTGCAAACAGTCACATCAGTAGTTCGACTGACGCTGGAGTTACTCTTCAAGCGCTGCAGACTGACAACACTGCCAAGACCCAAATAGCACTCTCTGCCTGCAGAAAACACACAGGTAAATGTACTTTTAGAAGACTTTATGGCCTTTGTGCTTATTGAAAAGCAGCTAGTAAACATTCTGCTGATGAGTTTTGGAGATTCAAAATCCTGGACATATTTTTCATGTTGTATAATAAAAAATGTTTTATTGTACCTGTAACAAAAGAATAATGAGCTTTGGGCCAGAGCACACACAAAGACATAATTATAAGCGTAGACATAATTGCCGAACAAACAGCAATAATCAACACATCTGCAATAAAAACCTTTTTATTGTTTGATGCTCAATTAGAGCATTCACCAAAAACCAGCTTATTGCAGCTGACTGCACCCTGTATGGGTAAACAGACATTTATATAAAATTGATTGGTAACATATTACCAAATATGATGCTTTTGTAGTTGATAATCCAGCTTTCATCCCAAAGCATCTTCTGTTTTTGGTACTGGAGCCACTGCAGAAAACAAATTCCAATAAAACACATTGAGCATCACAAATTTAAGAGACAAAAAAGTTACCTAAAAGTATAGATAAACACACACAGGAAGAGTGGTGTGGTTGCAAAAAAAATACACAGTAAGAACCTTTGAAATGTGTTTTATGCATCTGTGAGATACACAATTGCCAGAGAATGAAAGGGCTTGGTTGCTTTTTTGATTCAGTCATTGATATAAATGTTGTAGGAAAGGGGAACCTTGCAGTGCAGGTCGATCTGCCTGATTTAGTGTCTGTAATCAGGCAGATCCATCTCCAATCTATGACTGTGAGTGGCCCAAAGCAGGACGACCCAATCAGCTTCCTTTGGAGCCGGATGAAGTGGGAGTTACAAGTAAGAAGACAACAGGCAGCCACTGCTCATACAGTGATTAGCATATATGCTACCAACAATTCAGTCGCAGCTTTATCAGATCTGGACCGCATTCTTTATTAAATGAAAAAAACAAAAACCAACACGACCAACTTCTCTGTAGAAAGGATATTTTCCAACCATTGCCGACATATACTGGCAAGGGTTTGTTCTACAAATTGACTTTCCTTTACACCGTACCTACTACATTATTTGATTGGTATGTAATGAATGTGATTGATGGAAAAATCATCCAATTACTTGCCAGATATACTTTTGAAACGTTCTGCCCATTCCCAAACACTTTCTATGGGCTTTTTCTAAATCTTACAACCCTGGTTTATGACCTTGTACCTTAAAATTGAATTAGTTCACCATCCAGTCAGTGAGGACTTTGTACAAACTCAAATTCACAATGAAGGAATGATCATGACAAATCATTTGACCTTTCCCTCAAAGCTATCTCGAGATAACACGTCAAGGATTGACAACAAGACTCCAGGACCTTGACCCATAACCCAAAAATTAAATAAATTAATCCTCAAATCCCAGTGGACTTCTGGTCAAAATTTGAAAACTCCTCAAAAAGTTTCTGAGTTATCTTGTTCACAAGAATCAACCCGTATGGACAGACAGCCTGAAAGCACAATGCCTTTAGCCTCGGTTGCCACTAGCAGAGGCGTTACGCAAAATAAAGACAGAATATTTCATGAATTGTTTTCAGTATAGTTTTAAGAAAGGCTGTTCTGTGCACCTAATCCTTGTGTTCAACCTAATACTAATTGTGAGTATAATGCAGACCTACCACCATAGTTAGAATGAAGCCACTGCTGAAGAGAGCCACAGGGAGCCCGATGGCCACCTTAATAGCAATCGACATTGGACAGATGCCGCAGTCTGCAGGACAGGTAAGACAGGTCTCCTCCAGCTCACAGACATCATCTCCACAGACTGAAACCCATACAGGAGAAAAGCAGCAAAAACTGCCTTTGCTATTAAAGGCCATTTTTAACTTGTTTTATTTTGTAGAGATGAAAATTAAAAAGCCTGTGTTGCAGCTCTACATCCAAACCTTCCACACTGGCAATGTGGCTGATAAGCTGTTGGTAAAACTAACTAACCAAGTCAACATGTTTGTGAACAGATAAGCTATGAATTGATAATGTTATAAGACTTCTTGCAAATCCATTAAACATTTATTAACAGATATAAAGAATGAGTGTGTCCTCCCTGCAGGTGATCATATGTGCTGTCTTTAAGTTTTACTAGCAGGTGCAAAGTTGGGTAAAACAATTGGATCCTGGTTGATAATGTTGCAAATGATTACTGTGGTCACCTTCTACAAGTTCACTCACAAGTTGACTTTTCCCCCAGGGGCTCTGCACATGTTTAGGATGTAAACAAACATACTCTCTGGGTCTCCTCAAATCAAACTTCAACAGATAACCATGAAAACTTCACATGTGTGCTGACAGACTGACCTTGAGCACTGACGACTAGCACTTTTGACTCCAGCGCTGCGTGCATCTGCCCTATTTTGATATGAGCAATGACTGAGGTGACTCCCACATGGATCAGCACCACCTACACGAAAAAACACAGGAAATAGGCTCCAGTGTGAAAGGAATCTGGTCTTTAATGCCTATTCAAAAAAATAAAGTGAAAAGTGAGTGCAGTCATGTGCCACTGGATTGAATTTGTCAATGGAGAGTAAATAAATTTGTTAATCTGTATAAAATCCCACCTTTGAAGTCCAGTATTTCTGGGTCATCTTGCCAGCTTGAGACACAGTGTGAGTCACTATTTTACCATCATCAGGGATCCAGGGGCCACAGATCCCAACATTTTTCTGATAAGAAACAATCATTGACAAAGAGAATGTGATTGCTGAAAATAAACCATACATTCATTAACTTCAACAAGCTGTGTTCTGTCTTAAATATTTCTGAATGATGATGAGTTAAATTATTTAACTGCATATTTACAGTAAGGGAAATTTGGTTGGAAAATATACTTTATTTTTTCTCAATTCATCTTAAAATGAATGTTTTTTATAAGGTGGGCAATTTTAAATACTTAGTCATTTAGTCTAGAGCAGGGATGGGCTACATTTCTGATATACTTAGTTTCAGAGGGCCAATTTTCTACAAATAAAAGGGCCAATCAATAAGACATTCAAAATACTATCAAACAAAAAATTTAATGTATTTTCCAGCTCAAAACCAAACAGAAAAGTTAATTTTACTTAGCTAAACATGAAACTGAAGACAGATAAAGGAATATTTTCAGTGTAATAAACAAATACATACTACTTTTTAGGTAGTTTATTCATTTAACCTTTTTTTAACAGTAAATCCCATTGACAATAAACATTTCTTTTACAAAAGTAACCGGACCACGGAAGCAGTCATAACAATGTTGGATGCTGATGGTTATTTCAGTTTATTTGACTTTATTTTTTCCCAAATGCATTAATAATATTTCATAAAAGACCTTTGCCAAAACCAAATAAAATCAGCTAATTGACTGCAAAGAATAAAAAACAAAAATGTGAAGATTATTTCAAAATATTTTTCATTTTGAATCTTGAAATGCATCTTGTCTGTGTACAGTCACTGTGGCAAAGTAAACTAAAATACTTTATTGCAGGTCTTTTCATCTTCATGGTTTGAGTTATTTTATTCTTGGCATTTTTGAGTAAGATTTTAGGAGGTTATAAAAAATTCTCAATTGTTTTTATTGTATTTCTTTACAGAAAAGGTTGATCTATGACCCTGCCCTCTCACCTATGACCTTTAAAATCCAATCAGCTCCACAAGTGGACACTGGTGCAAAGTCTGAAGGAAATCTTTATGTACATCCATTATTACATACTTCAATGCAGAGCAAATTCTCCTGGGGGGACAAAGTCTCTTGTCATCAGTTTACAGGATCTCATTTACAAGCAAAGGATGATCACGAGACCAAGGCCTTCACCTTTCACCCATTACCTCCAAAATCTTATCCGCTGATTCTTTAGAGAAAGTAGACATTTGTGCAAAATTTGATAAAAATCTGATTTTGTGTTGGTTCTCATTCATCAAAGTCATAGTTATCCAAAAGTTTAATCTAAAAATGCAAACATGCTGGACTTGGTTAAGGTTCTGCTTTGGATTTGATGAGTATCCCTCTAGGTGATCTTGACAAAAGCAAACAATAATCATGAGGCCCCATGACCTTGAAATTTAACTACATTATGTAAATGTAAATGTAAATGTTCTTTATTTATACAGACCTTTACAACAACCCTTTTGGTGAACCAAAGTGCTTTACAACAGATGGTAAATAAAAAGGAATAAATGAAAACAATAAAAAGCAATAAAAAACAATAAAAGCAATAAAAGCAATAAAATACAATAAAATAAAGTTAAAATGTCACCACGCTATTGGGTATTAAAAGCCAACCTAAATAAATACGTTTTCAGTCTAGATTTAAAGAGGCCCAGGTCAGAAATAAGATGTATTTCAACGGGGAGCTTGTTCCAGAGCCTGGGGGCAGCAACGGAAAAGGCTTGGTCCACTGGTCCCAAGTGTTTATATTTTGACCTGAGCACTTCCAGCAAAAGTTGGTTAGACGACCTCAGGGTTCGACCAGGCTCCCGAACAGTTAAAGGCTCAGTTAAATACAAAGGGGCGAGGCCATTAAGAGCTTTAAAAACAAACATTAAAAGTTTAAAATCAATCCTGTGATGGACGGGGAGCCAGTGTAGGGATTTAAGAACAGGAGTGATATGCTGTCGTCTGTTGGTGCTGGTTAAATGATGGGCAGCAGCGTTTTGCACAAGCTGGAGGCGACCAAGAAAAGCATGGGAGACGCCAAGATAAAGAGCGTTGCAGTAGTCCAATCTTGAACTTATAAGTGCATAGATGGCTTTCTCAAAGTCATTATGACCTCCAAAATATAATTACATCATCCTCAACTTGGACTGCATATGTGTTAAATGTTTGAAGAAAATCCTTCAAGAGATCTTGAGATACAGAATTCACAAAATGTGAAGACAAGAAAAAGAGTACCCTGAGGCCCAATGACCTTGACCTTTAGTACAGGATCTGGAAAATCTAATTACTTAATGCTTGAGTTAGAGTGGATGTTTATGTAAAGTTTGTGGAAAATCATTTTAAGTGTTATCGAGGTATCAAGTAAACAAGCAAGTGGTAAACATGAGGGGTAAATTACCTCTTCCTTTGACCTATGATCTCCAAAATCTAGCAATTTTTTTTGAACCAAAGTGGGCATTGGTTCAAAGTAAAAGAAAATCCTTCAAAGAATTTGTATATATCACATTTACAAGCCCTTAAAATGGATAAACAACCTCAGCAGTCCCCAGCAAAAGGACATAAAAAATCAAATGATTGTATTTTTACATGATTCAAAGTAATTAGCACACACAGGATTGATAAGGAGAAAGGACAAAGACCAGTGCCCAACTACTCACTTCTGTGTACTCACCATTAGACCAAGAGGACACGAGTGGATGTTTGCGTGATACACACAGCAGTTTGTTTCATCAGCATTGTTCCAGTTTGTGGGACACTCATGTTCATGGCAGAATCTCTTTGCATCTGATGCATTACTGGAAGAGAACATGGAGTTGGTAGATTGTTTTAAAACAATAAAAAGCACCACAAGACCGTGGGATGGGATTAAGAAAGATTTACCAAAATCCTAAGAGTCAGTTTGGATCATTAGAACTCAAACCAGAGAATGAAAGCATGTTTAAACATTGATCAAGGCTCCTGTGAAATAGAAATTTGGTTTGTGTTAATTTTGGCACCTCCTGTGGACAAAGGTGCTGCTTCTCATCCCTTGACTCACTTTTTTCATGTGTATGAAATATGTCTCTCACACACAAAACCACAATTTTGTTCTCTATAAATACCTAAATATTACCAAAATCTACAGCCAAATATTTACTCATCCTGAATTTGATACCTGCAACACGTTCCAAAAAAGCGATGTTACATCAAAAACAGTTTGGAAACTGAGGACACAACTGTCGAAGCTTCGTAGAATTCATTCTTGCTTGATGTATGACTTCATTTACTCAACTGTCCGAGGTCTCTGTTGTTTTTTTCGCGCTTCATAATGCCCTACACATTTTCAATGGGAAACGGTCCAAATTCCAGGCTGACCAGGCTAGTACCTGCACTCATTTACTACAAAGCCATGCTGTTGTAACACGTGCAGAATGTGGTTTGGTATTGTCTTGCTGAAATAAGCTAGGACGTCCCTGAAAAAGATGTTTCTTAGATGGCAGCATATGTTGCTCCAAATCCTGTATGTACCTTTCAGCATTAATGGTGCCTTCACAGACGTGCAATTTACCCATGCCATGGGCACTACCACACCCCCATGCCATCATAGATGCTGGCTCTTAAACTTTGGGCTGATAACAACCTGGATGGTCCTTTTCCCCTTACCCTGGAGGACACAACTTTCATGAGATCCAAAAGCAATTTGAAATCTCCACTTGTCAGACTGAAGCACACTTTTCCACTTTGCATCAGTCCATCTCATGAGATGGGGAGCTATTTTGGAACGTGTTGCAGGCATCAAATTAAAACGAGTAAATATTTGCAATAAAAACAATCCAGATTATAATCTGGATATTAAATATCTTTTCTGTAATCTGTATTCAACTGAATATAGGTCAAAAAGGAAAATCATTGCAATGTGTGTCTATTAATTATTTTACAAACAACCCAAACTTCATTGGAACTGGTGCTTGTAGTTTCTGTACACTCCTCATTTAAACTGTCATTTTTATTGTACTTACCTAAACTAGCAATACAATGCAGCATTCAATAACATTATACAATTATTTGAATACTGCATGAGTGTGTGTTTTGTGAGCGTATCATGGGCATGGCAGAAGTTCAGGATTCCAGGTGTTTATGTAACATGCTCACCTGAACTGGAAAATCTTGTTCCTTACTGTGTAGTCATAGAAGGAATCTGAGGCCGTCACTGTGTATGAAACGTTGAACTCCTCTCCATTTGTCACCTTTTCTGGAGGTCGCTGCACCCAGGCCATTTCTAGACCTGTAACAACACACAGCACCCTTACACAAACACTCACACCATGTGTGTATGTACAGTCTTGTTGTGTGTTTGCTTGTGACTCAGACGTGTCTTGTCTGCTGAATCACTGTGATAAATTCTGGACAAATGCCACCTTCTGTTTTCATGCAAGATGAGAACTGTCCAATTTTACCATAATGCTTCACATACATCATCATTAAGTTGTGGGTTTTATCTGCTGGATCAGGACCCAAAGGGGGTACTTAGTCCTGAGGGGTTCTTAGTACATGAAAATAAGAGGGGTTTTTGAATATTAGTGATTGTGATCATACTCCTTGAGTCATCCAAAGTGAATGAACATGAACCTGTGCTACAGCCAGATATGGGCTCTATAATACTAAAAGAATACAGAGAAGCTTTTTTCAATTTAAATAGGTTACATGATGTTGACTTTATCTAAGGCAGAGAGAGGCAACTGGCAAGCGGTGGACCTCATGCAGCGCACCACCTCATTCAGCGCAACCTAAAGTCAGTTTAATAATCTGTAAACATGAAGATAGCAGGAAAAAATCTGCCATAAAAGCATTCAACTTGACAAGTGTCCAGTGTATTGACTCTACAACAGGTATATTCTGTTCTGCTGATGGCCTCACTATCTCTCTAACTACATGAAGACTTCATTAGAGTTTTATCTAAAGACATACAAATCACACTGCGAATTTATCACTCATCTGAACTTGTGAAATAAAGGCATGGTATGTTTTTAAATTACTCACTAATACTGTATTTAAGTCACTACCAATTTAGCTTGTTCCTAACCCTTAGGGACCTATTTTACACACTTTTCATTCTTCATTTATTAATAATTTTGGCTGTGTTCATGCATATGATATAAATCTTGGGAAGATGATGTATTTTAGATTGAGCTTGTTATCTCCAGATCAGCTGATGCAGTAAGTCTAAAATACTCTGTGTAGAGACAAGTGTCCTCCTCATACTGTCAAGCACAAAGAATGTGCCACTGAAAAACAGTCAAAATGCAGTTTTGTTCTAATAAAGCATAATTCATGCATTTTATTATTTCTTGGTGTCAATCAGGGCTTTTGCCTTGGAATTGATCCTTTCTAACTCTCTCAACCAGGTGCTGCTTTTTAACTACATGATAATGAGTATGAGTATTATTGAGTAATGATGCATAAATGCTGTCACTGCTGGGCACAAACCGCTTATCACGAAACCAGCTAATTTTCAGGAAATGAAAAAAAAAACTCTCTACTACTCAATAAATAAATATTGTATTGTCCTGATTACATCTTTTTTTCCTTCTTTCAAGAAAAAAATGCAGGTGCCTCACAACAAGAAGGCTGCTGGTTTGACACCCCAGTCATGCATTGCCTTTCTGTGTGGAGTTTGCATGTTCTCCCTGTGCATGTTTGAGTTCTCCCCAGAAACTTTGGCATCCTCCTACAGACCTAACACATGCTTATTATGTAAAACGGTGATTCTAAATTATTCTTAGCTGTTAGTGTATTAGAATATTTGTCTGTCTACTATTATTTTTCATTTTAGATTTTTCTTATTAATCTTTAAATTCCATCAAGTTTCATATTTTATTTTTTGCTAACTTTATGTTTTTAATGCTCTTAATGTCATAATGTCTTTGTTTTTTTATCTTAGTTCAACACTCAAGATTGCAATATGTATGATAGGTGCTCTACAAACAAGGTTACCGGGGCCTTGCCTTTCCTATGCCAGCCCTGTTTGCTCCACTCTTACCCAGTGTCAGCTGAGACAGGCTCCAGCAGATCCTCCAGTAGATATTAGATGGATGGATGTTTTGTCCTGTCTTTTCATTCAAGAATATGTTTTTGTTCAATCTAAGGTCCAATCCACAACATTTGTTTCTTAATAATTTTGAGTGGTTGAAGGAAATTTGGATCACAGTTTTTTTTTTCCTGAGGAGATGGTAGTGGGTCCAGAGGCTGGACAACATGGGAAACAGAGATTTAAACAAGTTAAGATCAGCTGAGCCATCTGACAGTGGAAGAGAAAGACAGATCCATCCACAGATCAAAAGGCAATCAAATGTCAAGCGGGCAACAAACATACCTCCACAACTGATCATGTTGGCATCATTTGGATTTTTTATTGGCCAGCAGTCATACTCAGTATTTCCAAGATTATGCCAGCAGTTTACTCCCTGAAGAAAAGACAAGTACATGAATGATGTAAAGGTACATGAGTACGAGCATAAACCAGACTTGATTCTTACATTTAGTCTTTGTTTTTGGTCAAAAATATGTATAAGTTCTGGTCATATTACTGTAAACTTTCACCCTTCTAAGTTTTAGTCAAATTTTAGTAGACCAGAACTCAACAAACCTTTCAGTTCAGTTTTAGTTATAAGCAGTCCTGGCTTAGTAGTTACATTAGTGTATTTTATTAATTATAGTGCACTCTTTAAAGAATAAACTGGTAACTATTACATTACTTGAATAAAGGACTTAAAGTGGAGTAGTTTCTTGGGAGGTTAGTTTTTAGACATTATTGTGACTCTTCTTTGCAAACAAGCCTAAATCAAATCCATTTTTAAGACTTTTCAATTATTTAGCAAAAAAAGATTTGAATATGCCAGATTTAGCACATTACTTATTTTCATCTGTAGTCCCAAACATAAACACATCTTCATTGCAATGGTGCATCACTCCCATCCTGAATGCGCAGGTTTTTGTTGTTGTTGTTGTTGTTTTTGTTGTTTTTTACTTCAAATTCTGTTTCAAGTATATGCCTCATGTTGATCACTCCTTTTACATATTACTATATCTAACATCACCTTATTTGAGCATCTTTTGCACTCCACACATTGCACTTGTGTTCATTCGGGCTTGTTTATATTAGCTCTTATCTCTTGCCTTATTGTTAACTTGTACATATTACATTTTTTGTTTGTTTTAAGTATGTCATGTTTATGCATATATATGCTCTTTTGGTAAATGGAAACACATTGTTTGCCATACAGCTGTAAACATATGTCTGTTTGCTGAACTGTGACAGGCTCAAGCTGTGACAGGTTTTTTTATACTTATATATAAATCACCCCAGTTATGTGTTCTATATCACCTTTCATTATTCAAGTTTAGGTGCTGTGTTAATGTTTGTTGTGTTATTTATTTTCACTCCTTATTGACTCTTACTTTATGTGCTTTTTTTTAATATATCATGATTATCAATATTGCTATTTATATCTTAATCATAATCAATGTTTTATGATATCATTATTGCATTATTTCTTATTTTAATTGGTCAACCTGTATGTTTATTAGTTGCTTTATTTTAATTATTATGGGTGTCAGGGGAGAGAGAGGTCCATTGTGGTTAGATATTCTTACTCATGTTCTTAATTGTAAGGACTTATATTCTTTACAAAAGAGAATGGGCAATAAATAATGTTTTCATTAAAAAAACAGACATATCAGATATAAAATAAATACTTTTTAAATGGACGGCATTTTAGTCTTGTGTCGTTGACAAAAAATAAATATAATAATTTTGTCTCAGTTTTTGTCATCAAATCATTCTCCCTTTTGTCGAGAACAAAAGAGGTTTAGTCATTTTAGTCTGAAGAATTCACACTTGTGAACAAATTCAAAAGCTAAAAAATCAGGAATGTTTTATCAGTGAGTCCAGGCTGTTCACAAGAGCCCGTTCATCCACTTAATACACAAGAAAGCTCTGTAAACTATTGTTCTCAAAACCACATCAAACCTCGGCTGACATCAGTGTCACTTTTACAAGCATCATGGTGATATATTCATAGCCAGGATTAAAATATTTTACCTGAAGATTGAATTATTAAGGACAGAAAACATTTAGGAGGGAGGAAAATAAAGAAGATATTCACAGATACAACACAAGCTTACGACAACGTGCCTGCAGCAACAAGTGTTTCTGACAAGACAACAAAGACAAGGGGGCTTCTCCTGCAGCAATAAATGAGAATGTTGATAAAATACTCGCAGTATTCACATTAGTCTATCTGCTTTCGTCTTTTATACACATTCATCTGCATCATACCTGTCATCTCTGCACACCATTAACAGGTTTTAGCCTTAAACATGAGCAACTTTAAACCCACACACCCTCTGTTCTAGCACTTTTTGCTGCTGTTTTGTGTGTAAAAATTAGTGAAATCATCTTTAATGAGAGAACTTACCAGTAGGAAGCACAGGTAAATGGATACCACTGTCAGCAGAGCCATGAGGAGGTGTGATGCTGCAGTCCGTCCCAATCTGGACTGACTGAGAAAGTAAATGACCTAATGTGTGAGCACGCATGTGTGTGTTTGTGTCTCACCTTAAAAGAAAAGTGCCCTTCACCAGTTCTTTTTATTTTTCTCTCCTAATCAGCAGAAGAGGCTCTTTAATCACAGTTTGATCAAGTACTTGTTCAGAAGATGCTTCAGTTTCACCTTCACCCTACTGCAGGTCAGGATCACTTAAAGGACCCTGCTGCACCTGCACAGACCACAAGGACATGTTTTTTACCTTGTTCTTTAAACATCACATTTTTCAAAATACTGCTTTAAATTTGCCAATTTTTCTGCTTTTTTATTTTTTCAGCAGGAAAAGGTGGGACCTACAAGCAAGAGATTAGCATAGCTGCTAACACCTTCAGCAGTTTTATCAGATCTAGACCCCATTTCTTTAGTAAATGAAAAACAAATAGCACTGATATCATTTCTTTATAGAAAAGATATTTTTCTCCAATTCCAACATGTCTTGGCGAGAGTGTATTCTTCAAATTAGCTTAAGTTTTGAACTTTACATTGCAGCAGTAGTGCCAACCTTCTGCATTCTTTGATTGGCCCATAATGAATGTGATTGACAGAACCATCGTCCAATCACCTGCCGCATGTGCTTTGAAATGTTCTGCCCATTTCCAAACACTTTCCATGATTTGTAGCCCAGATGAGTAGTAAAAGACAATATATTCCGTATAGTATATCGAACAGTCCATCTGGTGTGTAAGGTTAGCTGTCTGCTTAGACATAAATTAATATACATTGTGAAAACTACCTTTTATGAAAAAAATGAAAAAAAAAAAAGTATAGTTTGTTAGGGTGGCTTTACTAGATTTTAAAAGAAAATGAAAAAACAGTCCTCAAATGAGGATACCAAAGTCTTTTTGTCGGTTTTTTTGAAAAAATAACTTCCTTTCAAAGACCAGGCTTAGGCTTCAAATCTGACGTGGTATCCTTTTGGTCTTTTCTTTTATGACTTTGGTTTCAAACCTTGGGATGCCAGAAACTTCATTGGGGCCATGAGGCTCTGACAGCAATGTGGATATCACAGTTATATTCATATTTACTAACTAAGACAGGACACAGTTACTGCACACTCTCCTCAAAGGTCCCTATCTGTCTAGATTTATCAATGAAAATAGGTAAAACTAGTGTTAAGTCTAGACAGCAATGTATACTAATGTTGTAAAAGGAAAAAATGTTTGAAATCCCTGCTTTATGGAGCAACTTACATGTGTTTATATATCATCATGTACCATGTTTACTGAGGAACAGTTTGCTGCTCTGCCTGCATCTGTTTGCACCAAATTTAAGACTAAACCAAAAGTCAGAATTTCTGAACATCTGTCGACTTCAATTGGCTTTTCAAGAATGCATAATTAAAGCACAGCTGTAGAAAAAGGGCCTGCCTCACCACACAGTTTACAGTCTATGTTTTTGGGACTAAAAACCTGAGTGGCAGGCAGAAGTCTCAGCAGGCCTACAGAGGACTCTACAGAGAAATTGTAGTTCACACTATAATACAAACCCCTTTTAACTATGCTTAAAGTCACATCTTGACCTGACACATAAACTAACTGCTATTTGAAATCCTAAAGAGTTTACTGTCAGCAAAATGTTCAGTGTTGGGCCTGCTCCTTGGCTCTTTGAGAATGCTGGTCGTGTTTAGGGGAGTAAATTGTGGTGGGATTTTACTGCATAAAAGGAATATAACATGTGATTAGGATGTTTTAAAAGCTGGATATCTAGAGAAAGAGGGAAGAAAAAAACTGCTGTGGCTTTGTGGCTGCAAAGAGTGAAAGGTTATGAACAATTGGCTTTTCCTTCAAGCATGTACACATGAGTAAATTAGAGGGGAGATTTGAAACAAATGGGATTCAAAGGCTTTTTATGAGAGCAGCAAAACTGCATACAGTGTGTCATATCAAACTGCACAGATTCAACTGAATTACTACATTTACATGTATGTGCTCACAACATGCATTCTGTAATCTGTTGACACAACATCTTCATTCAGGAAATTGCCTGGCAATATTTTCAAAACAATAAAAACCATTCCAGACTAATTTCCAAATGGCAACGTCATATTTCTATAGCTGTTTTTACTGATACCATGTAATGATCAGATATTGTGTGAATGCGACAGCATGTGAGGTTGAAAACACCATGAAACACTAAGTTTAGAGAGTTCAAGGCCTGGGAGGAGATTATTTGGAGATGACCTGCAGGGTTTGCAGCCTTACACAAACAAGAAAATGCAGCTGGTGAGCTGACTTTAAAGGATATGTCTAGCGTTACACGGTAGCCTTAGAGGGACTTGGGCCTGAGCAGGAGTGATATTTACTTTTACAATTCACTTTATATGATTTTATTTCACATTTTTATTTTGCTTGATGACATTTTTACAGCTCTGTTCTCTCTGTGTTAAACACTTTGATTGCTCTGTGAGCTAGAATAAGTGAAGCTCTGATATAGCTGTTTTGTCTAAAAATTAATACTCTAATTCAGAGAATAACTCACCATTAAAAAAAACCCATTTTCTCTCAATACTTACAGACAATGATGGCTGATTAGGAGAAAAAGGTCACCTATTAATCAGGTTGAGAAGAGCCAATCATCTGTAAGTAGTGACTCCTGAGCAACAGAAGTCACAAGCAGCAGCACTTCATCATCTGTAAAGTGTCGGACAATCTATAATGTTTTTTCCAGCATACTTCAATTTAAATAACCTTTAGTTAGTCAAATTATTGTCATTTTAAAACAGGCGACGGCCTGGCTCTGTCAAACAGGATTTACAGGGCAACATTTGGTCTGGGCCAAATGGGCGGTGTGAGCAGCATTCAAAACAATCCAGCCAATAAGGTGACGTGAGGGTGAGGCTGTGCCAAATGCTTACTTAAGAATGCTGACATCTGCAGAATTAGAGTGTCTGCATGTAAATGTTTTTGTGGAAATAGTTTCACATTTTTACTTTAACGTTTAGTATGCTAACGATTTCTTCGGCTAAGTCTATGATGTGGTGTTTAACAGTTTTAGATTTTTGACTGACCCTGGCACAAGGGGAAAAGTAAAGGTATAAGAAGAGTCAATACAGAATAAAACAAGTTTTTTTTTCATCAATAAATTCTCCAAATTTTACTGAGACAGTTCAGTCAAAAGTACCACTTTGGAAAAAAAATGAGACTGTGTCATGCTCCTTATATTTTCTGCGAAACATTGTAGGTATCCTTAGAAAATTATATTCGACCTAACATTTGTGCACCTTAAGGAAAAAGTTTCTGTTTTTTCCCTTATTCCCTCAAGATGGTTAAAAAACTTAAAGTCTTCAGTTTTCTTCCATTTTGACTAATTCTCTCATTTTCTTTCTTTTTGTTTTCTTTAAAGTTTTCCTGATTAACTATGCTGTTATATATTTATTTTCTCCGCCAAGGCGGTTATGATTGTGCCAGGGTCTGTTTGTTTGTTTGTTTGTTTGTTTGTCTGTTTGTCTGTTAGCAAGATTACACAAAAACTACTGGATGGATTTACAAGAAAATTTTACCAGAGGTGTGGTTTGGTCCAAGAAAGAAGCCATTACATTTTGGTGCTGATCTGATCCAGATTGACGTCACAAAAAAAAAAACCATTTAAGTTTATAACGGCAAATCCCATTTATTTACAGCATTATGGGAATTGTAGTTTCTTTTCAAACTGATGTCTAGTTTTTCAAGCCTATGTCACTACATTTCCCAGCCTCCCTTGCAATACCAGGGGAAGAATTCTCCATGCCGTTAAGTCTGCTGTCTCACGGAGCACTGAACAGCCAATCAGCACTGAAAGCTGTGCATGCATTTCTGCTCACAGACACAGCAGAGAGGAGGAAGAAATTCCCAATGGAGAAAGTTGGAAACTTCTCCACCCATATCAAAGTCATCCAGTCATGTTTCTTTCATTTACGAACCATTTCAAAATTAAAACAAAAACTCACCTCACCAGTCCTAGAAAAAAATCATCCATACCCTCATTTTCTCACGACTGGACTAATTCACTCCTCCCTGGTTTAAATCAAAAAAAATTTTCTTGCTTACAACTAGGTCAGAATGCAGCAGCAAGGTTTTAACTGGCTTTTAACAGATGACATCACTTTATCCCAGTGTTAACTTTCCTTCACTCGCTCCCTGACAGTTTTAGAACTGATTCTAAGACTTTACTCATCACATTTAAAGCACTCATGGGCCTGGCTCCCAACTATATTTCAGAGCTACTGATCCATTGTGAGCCAGCTCCCAGCCTCAGATCCAGCCTCAGATCCAGCCTCCTGGTCGTTCCAAGGTCAAGGCTAAAAACTAAAGGTGACTGAGCTTTCTCAAGCTTTCTCAATTTTGAAACAATTTGCCCAAAGAGATAAGGTGTACAAAATCAGTCACTTCTTTTAAATCAATTTTAGAAAGTCACTTTCACAGACTAGCTTTTATGTGATGTTGTCTTAATGTTAATCTTGTTTCTATTTCCCTGTCTTTTTAGCATCATTGTCATTGCCTACTTTTAACTCCCATTTTATTTAATTTATATTACATTGTATTGCTTTACTTTCTAGCTTTTAATCGAACTTTTAACCTTTTTTAATCGTATCTTATTTTTATGTTACCTTCTATTTATGTTGTAGTTCAATTTTTCATTATTTGTACTTGATTTTATAGCTTTTCTTTCTTTTCATTGTTTTCTTGTATTACTGCTTTTATTGCTCATTACCTCTGTCTCCCTTTTTATACACCTCTCTTCTTCTTCTGTCCTTCTTATGCCCTCTTATTTTGGTCCTCATAGTCTCCTTTTATGTTGCTGGTTGTTGGTTTATGTATTGTCTATTTATGAAATGAGAACTGGCTACTTTCTGGGAGGTGTGGGGGACTTGGAGCCCAGGGGTGGGTGTGGTTGGTCCAGGTCTGGGCGCTCCATATTTGGTGCCTGGGCCTGGACCATTGTGCCCACTTTTCTGGGTTTTAGGTTTCCTCATGTTCCATGAAATATTCCTGTTTCCCTGAGCACACTGGTCTGAAAGACACCAGAAACACTCATACTCTCTCCTCTCAGGTCTTATTGTGCTTGGGTTTATTCTGCCATTTGTGTTTGTATGTAAGGGTTGTTGGATTGAAATTAAGCTTTTTGCCGGTTAGCTCCTTTTGTGCTCTTTTGCTTTTCTTCTGCATTTACCTGTCTGTTTGTCAAAGCACTTTGTAAACCTTGTTTTGTAAAGGTTCGATACAAATAACGTTATTGTTATAAGAGCACTGGTGTCATGTTGGTTTAGATGTGTGAGCAGCATTTAAAACTAGAAAGCACTCGGAGAGCGCAAACCTCCACCAAGGTAGCTCACATATTGCTGTTACATCTATAACCAATAGTTTCATAATAAAGTTACCATCATAATATGATTCCTTGACCCTGAAAACCCAGGCATAGCACTCAGATTCATGTTGATATTGAGAAAAATACAATTGGTTACTAATGGCGGTTATCTGGATCACCACCAACATCCAATCATTTTTAAGTTGGGCCGTTACCAACATCTCCTAAAATTTCAACAAAATCTGTCCAGTAGTTCTTGCGTAATCTTGCTAAAAAACAAACTAACTAACTAACCTACCTCCTTAGTGGAGGCAATAACCTCCTTGGTGGAGGCAACAATCCTGAAGTACATTCACATGGATCAGGTCGATAAGTAATGGCATGGAAACACAGGATCTGTGTTAAACAGACCTGTTTCACAGGCTTGTGCAAGTGGGTGCATGCATGTGCACGTTTCTGATGTGCTTCAGAAAAGTGTCATGTGTTACAAAAAGCTCAGTGTCACATTCATCTTCCTTGGTTTTAAGGGGTTTTTTTAATGTGTTTTCAATGAAAGTTAATCTGCCAAATTTTGGTCAAAGTGGGATCAACTGTGTTTTGTTTTATTTATTCAATGACAGCATAGGATAGTTTTCTGATTACACTGGATTAAAAGCTTAAACTTCATTACCAACTACACATCTCCCCCTCATATGAATGTTGGGAAATGATCACAGCCAAAATGAATTCAGATTTAAAAAAAAAAAAAGAAAATTATGAATAAATATTTAAAGGATCAATTCAAGCTGTCTATCTCTACTGCTTCTGTAAATACAGCGCTCAGCATAAATGAGAACACCCCTTCAGATTTGTCAGAAAACTTTTGGATTCATTTCAAAATCAACATTTTTAATGGTACGCTATGCCACAAAATACTGCCCCAAATGTGGGCCACTGATTGCAAACAAGATTTTTTAAGTTGCACGCAAAAAAGTGTTTTTCTCAATTTAAGATCAGGATGCAAAAATGAGTACACCCCAGTCAAAGGGGTGGGAGCAAAGCTAAATTTTAGTTATCATATTACCCTTATTTTCATCTTATGGTAAAAAAAAATATGTTGAAATCAGCTTTGTCAAAACTTTGGAAATTGTTCTTTTGTTTATTTAGATATTGATTAATTCATTACTTTTAATAGGGGGTGTACTCATTTATGTTGGGCACTGTACTTGTCACAAATCTTCTGTCTTAGTGTCAATATGCACTCAACCACTTTATAAGAAACAAGGAAGGTTATTTAGGTGGCTTTGATGTGGCATGGTTGATGGTGCTAGAGGGGCTGGTCTGTTTTGTTTTTTTTTTGTTTTTCCAGAGACTGCTGATCTACTAGGATTTTCCTGCAAAGAATTTACAGAGAATGTCCTAAAAAAGAGAAAATATCCAGTGAGAGGCTGTTCTCTCAGTGAAAATGCCATTTTGATTCCAACTATCAGAGAATGGACGGATTGGTTTAAGATGATAGACAGGCGACAGTAGCTTAAATAACCTCTCGTTACAACAAAGATATGCAAAAGATGTTTTCCAAACAAAAAGCAGGTTGAATCTTGAAGTAGATGGGCAACAGCAGCAGAGATCACCCAGGGTGCCACTCCAGTCAGCCATGAACAGGAAACTGAGGCTATACAATATGCACAGGTTCACCTCAGACAGTGGGGTCAGGATTTGGCATAAAAAACATGAACACATGGATCCATCCTGCCTCGTAAGAACAGTTCAGGCTGGTGGTGGTGATGTAATATGAGTGAGATATTTTACACTTTGGGCCATTTTGTACCAGTTAAGAACAATTTAAACACGACAGCCTACCCGATGACAGCAGTGTACCCATCCTCTGATGGCTACTCACAGCAGTTTAACACAAATCTCAAATCATCAACTGGTTTCTTGGACATGGCAGTGAGTTCATTTTACTCCATTAACCTCCTCAGTCGCCAGATCTCAACCCAGTAGAGAACCTGTGGGATGTAGTGTAACAGGAGATTTGCATCACAGGAACAGTGTGATCATATCAAGTCAATATGAACCAAAATTTATAAGGAATGTTGGACGTTTTCAGCATCTCATTAAATCTTTGCTAAAAGGAACTGAGGCAGTCCTGAATGTACTAGGGCTCAAGCAAGATGTGCCTAATTAAGTGGCCAGTGAGTCAGTGTTAATTTTGTTGACCAATTATCTCCATCATATACAGTAAAACTAGATAATAACTAATAAAAAAAAGTGCACATGAACAAAAACTAAAACTAAACTAACTGACATTACTGACATAACTGACATATATTGCTATTTTTTCATGTACATAAGTGTTACACTAAGGGGCAATTTGTCTTTATGTCCTGTGCATATGGCAGACATTGACAATAATAGTGATGACATTTGAAGGTCATCGAATCTTACTTTCACCTTTAAATTTTGTGAGTTTTACTAATCACACTACCACAGAACCAGTCAAGCCCTTCACCTTGACTCAACACTGCACTATCACTTTTAATCACCTATGTACCATGGAGGCACATTTCTGCCGGGTCAAACTTTACTGTAACAAAGCTTTGACCACTTTTTCAAAAATAAGTTCTTCGCTACGTCATCATGAAACACAGACATAGTGCACAGAGGAACCCCAGAAACTCAAAATATGGAGTTAAGTTTTTGAAACAGCAAATGTGCAACAGTTAAAAGTCTCAGCAACGTTATCTCCACACTCCCAAAAGTAAAAAAACAGCTTTAATGACATAATGTCCTTTACAGCAGGAGCAATAAATACTATACAGCAAAGTTGGAGAGGAGTGATGTGAACCCTGTCAATGATTTAGCAATGCAGTCGTCAGAGCAGCCTGGTGTGGTGCGAGGAGTGCCTGTGTGTGAGTTTGAGGTTACAATCTGTTCAGTCGTATCCTCTTCAGTTCCCGCAGATACTCTCTGTGTGTGATGAACCTCCAGCAGGTATCCAGTGTGTCGTAATGTCATTTTGCAACCCAGTCTCTGTCCACTGAGCAGTTGCCTCTCCCGAGCAAAATACACTTCAGAAGATGTACAACAAAGGAGAACAGGTTCGTCTTTGTGAGTCGCTCCTGGTGGGAGTTATCAGTTTGTTTAGGGTAGAAGGATAAAATACAAAAAGATGGAGCAAGAAAGGAGTGACTCTGTTATCAGTCTCCCCTGAGGCAAACCTGCTTTACAAAACAACAGCAAGAGGTGATTTTCCATAGTAGAATTGACATAGCATATGTTGGCTGAAACAGGTGAGATCATGCTTAACATGCTAGCTGTTAAATAATTAACATTGTTTTACCTTTAAGTGGCATCTAAGAGGATATAAAACACAGTACTGAAGGGATTATGTAGTTTGTAGGCTAACCCTTAAGAAAGCGTCATTATGGGTTCCATCAACAAAAAGTCTATAGATTTTTTTCACAAGTTTTGTCGTCATTGCTGAAAATAAGTAACCTGCCAGGCTCGATGGATTGTTTCTGCTATTTGGGATTTATTTCACATCAGTCTAACAATAATCAGTGACAATATTTGGTTGGGGGAGAGCCTTCAAAAAATTTAACAAATTCTAAACAAATGTACTGTCCATTTCTTCAAATGCAACCATTGTTTACTGGCATGCAATAGCTTCTAAAAAAACAATTAAAAGAAAAAAGTTAAACCACACCACAGCTTTAGCCTCTTTCTCTGAAACAGCTGCTGATTGGTCAGGTCAGTTTTTGACTGGTTACAAACATATTTGCCCAAAGCTTGGCAAGATGAAGTTTCCTGATCATAGATGTGAGGCCTTGTCAGGACCATTCACACTGGATGCATTTTACTTTTGTGTCGGCAGGTTTTTATTTCAATTCCTAAGGCACTAGGGTAAGGCATGTTATCAAGTCAGAGCTTTCAGACTGCCAGCGTGAATCTCCAATGCTAAAAATCTCAAAACTTGTCCATTTTTTTCTGGGAGTCAGGTGCATGTCACAGCCAAATATGACTGGAAAATAAAAAAATTCAGAGCCATATTTACCTTAATCTAGCTGTTATGTATGTCAACAGCAGTAGAATATGTCAAAGAAAATGTATTAACTGTCCATTAACTCTTCTGTCTGTGTCTTTCAAAGCTAAAGCTCTGTTTGCAACCTCTGTGGAGAAACTCCCTTTGTTGGTTCAGTTCGTGCTTTCATTCTGCAGGTTTTCCAGGTCAGTTATTCAATGAATCAGGTTCGATGTGGGGAGATTTGTTGTGACTTTCCATGGAAGCTCATTGTTGGGGTAAAATTTCAGAGCCATGACAAGCAGGGAGATGCAGCCATAACAAGGCACACACACACACACCTGCTATGAAAGCCATCGTGTCTCCAGTGGGAGCTGACACGTATGCTGACCGCACACACCCAGTGTAAAACTGCCTTCATAGTGCTTTTACACCAAAGTGTCATAACTCAGCTTTGGCATCATTATGCCTCCAGACATTCACATTAGTCTCTTGATGATGTGATATTTGTCACAACTCACAGTGCAATACAGGTTTGGGGGAGCGTGATACAGCACATCACGTCCCAGAAGGGCTGACACATGCACACACAGCGCTGTGCTCCCTCCCTGACTTTGCAATCTCCAGTCTGAGTTTTATTATGCCTCTGATGCTCCTTCACACAACTGGGGGGTCAACTACACAAGAGCTATTCTGCTTCTGCAATTTACAATGATGGCAAAATGTCACAGGGGTGTATATATTATGGCTTGAAAAGGGACTCTGAACGAGGCTTTGGAGTCTCATGAATCCAGCTGTTTTGCAAGGTAAGAAAATAGGCTCTGTGAAAAAAAAATGAAAGGGTAGTGACATGTTTAGTTCAAGATTATCTGTACAGATGAAAACTCCAGCTACACCACTACTGACTGACTTCATTGTCACCACCACTGAAACGATGATGTTTAGGGTCAATCCCAATTGTACCCCTTAGCCCTTGGTTTTGCACGTTCATGTCTAGTGAAGGGGTATCCCAATTCTCCATAAGGTTAAGAGGAAGGACTACACAGCCCTTGAAATGAAGACAAACCTGGACCTCACTTGAAAGGAAGGGGTATGAGAAATTTCCCATAATACCCTGCGCCTGCTGACAAGAAAGCAGAGCGGAGGCTAAAGGAAGTGCATAATTATAGGTAATTATTAAGTTGTTAAATAAATATTAATCATGTTTAGAATATTTTAAAATTGCTTGTGATAAAGAGCTAGCTTTTGCAGCTTTAGCTACAGCTATTGTCGCATCTGCCTACAACACAGCCAGCAGGCGGTTCTGGGTGATGACGTAGCGGGAATTGAGTGCGTCTCATTTCTTAGAGGCGTGTTTTCACCCCTTCCCCTTGGCCCTCTGTTTTGAGGGCCAAGGGGAAGGGGTAGACAAAGGGGTAAGGTGAAGGGGAAGGGCTAAGGGGTAGAATTTGGTTTGACATTAGTGTCCTTGAGAAACTGCACAGTCGTAGTTAGCAGCTACGTTATGTGAGACCTGAAAAAGCTTAAAAATTCACAAGAGTAGGACTTCATGTCATCAGAAAAAATATAAAAAACTCATGAGCTTGTGACAACCACAACCCTTATTTGTAGCACCTGACCAAAAACCCATTCAAAATTCCCATAGACTCTAAGTTGATGGAACTGGAAGTTCTAACATGCTAACACAGATCCAGGATTTAAGATTTGGTACTGAACCCTCTCTTAAAATCACCAAATCATTTTTGAAACTATACTGCCCATCTAAATTAAGTCTGATACAGTACCATACTATATATATGTTGCATATCTATCCCTGACAAGACTGCTTCCTGAAGAGCTACACAGAGATAAACCTGCAGAATAATTTAATCAGATGTACACACGTGTATATAAGAGAATCATGCAAATGGTGAACCATGCATGATTTCTAGCTTTTAAGTTTGTAAAAATAGAAATGTACTTCCTAGCACTCTGTCTCGATTCTTTCCCCATTGACTAGAATGAAATCTTATCCAGTAGTGACGAGGAAAAGTAGGTTGAAACAAACAGGGAATTCCCATTATATACAGATGGGAGTCATGTGTCTAAAAACTGTAAAATCCTGCCGTGCCTGAAAAAAATGCATCTTTGAATTTATTTGGAGTACATGCAGTGCATCAAGGTCTCTTCTTCATCCATCTCAGTCTTCATCCAAATCCAAAAGCAGAAGCGGCAGCAGTGAGAGGAGAAAGTCAGTCAAATCTGAGACGAACAACCGCAGGCAAAGGTGTAGTTCCTCTTTCAAGTTAACTCCATCAGTTTCTTTGTAAGCTACATGCAGTCCAACCTGGACAGAGGGGTTCAGGTGTATTTTTCAAGAAGTTCCTCTTTCAGGTCTTTAGTATGTCCTGTTCATCATTTTTTGTCTCCTCTGAGGGCTGACTATTGCCCGTGTCCTGAACCGAGCTGAGCGGCCTGGTGTTGGCCTTAGTCGAACGCTGACGACGCGTGCCGTTCCCAATGCAGCGCAACAAGTTTTTGAAGGTTGCCCACATTTCCTCATCCTTGTAGGAGTAGATGCAGGGGTTCATGACAGAGTTAAGAACAGCCAGAAGCAGAAGCCAGCGTTTTAACTTCATGACTTTACAGCTCCGACAGTTGAGGCCATCCATCAGCAAAACTATCAGGCCAGGGGTCCAGCAGATCACAAAGGCACCTTCAGAAAAAGAAAGCAAATGGATCACATTTAGGTTTTTAAAACACTTGGATCAATTATTTGTCTTTTCTGTGTGTCAGTTTGCTCCAGAGCTCAATTTCCAAATTGTTAAAATGCACCCAAGTTCAAGGGTTGATCTAAATCTCACCTGTATGTAAATTCAGCCATAATGAGGACTGACTATGCATATGAACTCTCTGGACATGATAGATCTCTTGTTTTGTGTGTTACCATGAGTTGAAATCTCTTAATACTGAGCTGGATTTACCTGGTATGTATCCTGCCTTTCAGGTCATCCTGGGCCTAAAAGGAAGGTATAGTAATACTCATGATGAGGTGCTGTCCACGAAAAAAGGCCATCCTCCTTTTAAAATGGCAAAACTACTCATTTCCTCAATGTTCACTCTTAAGTTGTTTCAGAGACATCTTTTAGTTACTGTTGACATTTGAAAAGTTGAAAGGCTCTCCCTTAGGTATCAGCCTAAATAAAATTACCAAAAACAACATCAAATATTATCAATGACAAATCTTTGATAACATCTGATCATCAATCAGCAATGTCCAAATCATCTTTTCATCACTGTACCTTCAATTATATCATTTATCTGTTCCTTCCACACTGTCTGTGTGAAATTTTAGAGTCGTGAATGAAACGTGAGTGTAGTTCATGATCATCATGTATTGAGAGACACTGAGAGGTTTAAACTTTGTGTGCTGAAGGAGCTCCACTGTAGCTGGTTCTGCTAAACATAACCACATTCACAGATGGTATTTCAAAGTTAAAGCCAGAACTGATTAATAAAAAGATGGGACTAATGTTTTTCCTCAATGCTTTTATTCTAGATTTATTTCCTGGTTAGTTATTTAGCTACTGATACAAATAAAGTGGTTGAGCGCTTACTCTCATCTCTTCTCAACCATTTTTTTTTCAACCAAAAACATACATCTGAAATCACAGATGCATTTGTTTAGTGTGTATTTTGATTAAACAAAGTCATATAGGTGATATTTAATTTCAGACCACCTTATCTGCCCCTCTCTCTGCTCGCAGGTCATTGTGCCTGTATGGAAGTTAGACATGTTTTACATATAAGATCATTTTATAGAGAACTTTCTGAAACCTTTATTCCACCTTTAACTAACTCTCTACAGGTAAGACAAACAGCCTGTAGAATCAAGTGTAACTGAAATATGATTCAGTCCCTCATTTACAATGTAACCTTTTAAACAGTTCACAGCAACTTTCAACATGTTACCCAGCTATGGCTGCTTTTCCCTGCATCATAATTTAATCATTTAACATTTATGCACTGACGTTTTAAAATTAAGGAGCAATCATGCTTTATAATTGTGACCAAAATATCAACCAATAAAACTAAAATTATATTTGTTTTCCAAAACGGAGCAGCCCTAATTTTTTGTGTTGCCACTCAAGTATCACAATACCCTTTGTACTATCAGAGTCATGCCAAAACATACCCTAAATGGCATCAGTTGGTTTAATGAAAATCACCACAGTTCCCATCCCTTCACGTGTGCTGGAAATGATTTTGATGCTATTATGCAATAAACAATGTTATTATTCATCTGCAACACAAAAAATTCACTGTATATACAAATATAGAAGAAAAAACTACAATCATGACCTCGGGGAAATTTTAAGTTGACCTGCAACAGTGATTACATCAGTAATGATTGCTTTGGTTCAAACATTTACGATTAATACATCGAGAATTCTCCTGATGACATCAGAGAAGCTTTATTGAATTTCCTGTTTGTTACACCTCAGCAAAAACTTTATTACTAAATTACATAAATAGAGTGACCATATCCTGAGCTGACCTTTCTCTTACTTGTTTCCTAAATCAGAACAAATATATCAATAGAACCACATTAATAAAGCAAAAACCTTGTTGACATTTGAGCATTTTAGCTCATTTGAGTCTTTTTACAAGCAGGCACAGGTTGAAATACAATGCTGTTATTGTGTTAAATGCTTAACACCGTCAGTTTGGTAAATAATATGACAAGTTCCTGGGCTACCACAGCAGCCAATTATTAGCCATCTATTTCAGACATGCTTGGGCACAAAACAGAGCTACTAAAGAGATTTCTGGAGCTGAAAGGCAGCAACAAGCAGCAACTTGTCTACCAACAGGGATGTTGACACTACCAGCATGTCTACAGCTTCAGTGCATCTGCAGAACAAAAACAAGCAGTGCTCAAAAAAGCACCCTTGCTTTCTTTGTCTCCTGTAAGCTTGGATACATGTGGACTGCAAAGAGGGACGTGTGACCAATTTATTGAGAGGCTTTTCAAACCTGAAAGTCAAAAGTTTATCAATAACTATGTTTTCAGATGTAATTGAAACAATTCAATTTATTTGACACAGGTGGTGAATATCTAAACCTACTGATGCTTCACTTTAACCCAACATACAACAAAGGAACGACTCTAGGCTATGAAAGATACTTTATCTGCTTGGATTCCATGAGACAGTCACTCCTCATACATTTCAGTAACAATAATGTAAGCAAACAGTAGACCAAAGAGTTTATTTACACATTCATTAAATATGTATATTGTGTTCGTTGTGTTTGTTTTTCAGCGTAAGCAGCTGCCAGATCAAATGTTAACCTTGATCTTTGCATAAAGCTTTCACACTCATTCATTTTACTCTGGTTGTGACAAAGCGTGCACTGGCTAAGCATCTTCAAACTGGTTTGTCCAGTTGAGATTTCCGTCTGGGCAGAGAGCTTTATTTTCAGTGAGTCTGAGTCTGATTTTGTCTCCAGATATCTGCCTTCTTTTGTCTCTCCAGAACGGTGGAGGTCATGAGACTCCAAGATGGGGTCACAGGATGCTTTCCAAAAAAGGATAAAAGCGACTATTGTAAAAAGTTGTATGATTGATTAGTTTAGTTTAATAAAAAAAAAAAAAAAAAAGACATGGTCTGCTTTTTATGCATCCTTTTTACAGCACTTTGATCGACTGCTGTCTTCTTAAAGGTCCTTTATAAATAACTCTGACTTGACTTGATTTTCTTTGAAGAAAAAGTGCTTGTAATTTATATATTATTTTGGACAAAGTCTGAGGGAATTAAGATTATTGTAAAGGTTTATTCTAATGAGGAAACTGATCGATTAATTAACCATCAGAAATTTTGGGGGAAACGATTACAAGCAGAAACTTACAAGCAAATAGGACTGAAAACATGGTTTAGCTAGGTCGGAATTTTGTGTTTAGCTTTTTAAGTAAAGCACTACCATTTGCATTTAAAGGTGTGGTGTGTAGAAGTTGGCAGCATTTCGCCGAACAGAAACAGTGAATATAGGATATAATGTTTCTATTTGTATGCAAAGTCTGTTGAAATAGGTGTACAATCATCCCCATAAAACTTCTGTTTTCTTTTTATTAAGTAAGAAAAAGATTTTTAAATTTATGTACCGCGGGTCTCCCCTTAGTGGAGGCTGACATAACGATCCGCCATGTTGTCGACTGGTGGGTTTTGGGGACAAAAAGAGCGAAACGCAATTTTTGAATACGAGTCTGGCCACCGGTCCTGAAATCTACCTGGATGGCATGCGAAGAAGAAGAAGAAGAAGAAGAGAGAGAGCGGGTATTACAAGAGAAGAAGACGGCGCGATGTTTGTAACTGTTGTATATGATGCCCTGTTCACGATCTTTTTTGGTCTTCACTGGCTCTCGTCGCTTAGTGATGTGATGTTTTAGTAACGGACGGGCTCATTCCGAAATCTGAACGCTAGATGTCACTAAAATGCCAATTTATACACACTGCACCTTTAAGTTAAATATATATAATTTTGTATATATTTTGGCACAATAAATTCTGACGAAAGCTTTGTATTTGTTCCTATTGTTAATTGATTAGTTACTATAATTGGTAACAATGAAGACATCAAGCAAACACACTGTGTTATGAGTATTGCTATCTCCAAACATTATGATGCATGATAGGTTATCTTAAATGCAAGCAGTCATTCATTAAGGGTGCTAACATGCCTCTGCTGTTTCTCTCCAACATTTCTCTCTTCCCAGTCTGGTGGTAGCTCCCCTTCAACATACCTCTAGAGGCAGAGATGTCTTTTCTGAGCTTTACTGACCTTTATCTAAATCTCGTAGCTCTCAAGGCAACAACTTTACTTTGTTTACGTCCATGATTGTTGCACATGAAAAGCTCCCAGTGCTCTCATTGGTCAATGTCTCTGACCTGCGGAACAAATCGTTGGTGGCAGGACAAAAATCAAACGTGCTAGGCTGAAGCGTGGTGAAACATCCCAAACTGATCTTTTGTTGTTGTCACTATGGCACACCACATGAGACAAAACAACAGGTCTTCATGGCCGACGGGTCCCAACACCCTACAATTGTCGGGATTGTCAAAATTGTGCAGAATTTTTTAGTCTGACCCCGGCATTATGGCTACTTAAGTATATGTCATCCATTTTCCCTTTTTTTTGTTTTACTGTCTGTTTTTGCCATCCGGAAGAAATTCTGAGAGAGAGCCAAGGAGTTTTAGATCCCATGACTGCACTGATTGTTCTGAAGATCTCGTGTTAAATTGAAGGTCATTATACCACCATCTACAGGTGTTTTTCTGCAGCTGCCTGCTGCTAATGCTGTCTTGCACTCTTGGTTTAGGAAAATTGTTGCAATATGCTGCATCATTGACAAAACATTGGTGTCATTGACAGAACACCAACTATGACTGATAAATATCCAGAAAAATATTTCAAAATGTAAAGTAACATTATTTGAGCATCTTCATAAAACACACAGCTGATGAATACAGGGAAAACAGAGGGTTGTATAAGAATCATCCAGGGACATTTTTGGGGATCATTGAAAATAAAAACTTTGTAATTCATAGAACCTAAAACATAACTTAGAATAGACAGAATCCCCCCACCACCCAGGTACATTTACTGCCTTTCTGTGGGAAACACTGCTCCCTGTAAGCATTGTTCGTCCAGACCTGCTCTAGATGTTTCTCCCACGTTCTTCTCACCACCTGCTACTTTTTTATTTGCACCAACAATGATACTTGTGTACTGACATGCCACAGGCTTAAGGGAATTCTCCAAAGCATGTGAAAGCAATTGAAAACTCCTCAAGTATAGGTTCCTCTTCCTCTTCCCTTTTTTGGATGAGTTGGGAGGAGGGGATGTTCTTTGAGGGGCAGCCTGTATGTGCTGTGGTGTGTGGACGTTACGCCACACAGGCTGTGGAGCTGTGTCCGTGCAGGGAGAGATAATTACACAGCAGTCTGGGATAAAGTGAGTAGTGAGGCAGACAGCTCATTCAGACAGCTTCTTACTGTACTGTACTGAGCCATCCAGGAAAGCAAAGCACCCAAGAGAGACAAAGAACAATGACAGACTTTCATTCATCCTGCAGGACGACTGTACAAGTCGCTACAACTATGTTACGGATGTCAGTATGAAGAGGTCCTGAAAATAAAAACTGAGCATTTTGTACAGAGATAAACTCATCTGACCTTGATCAGGCAGCAGAATTTAAGCGTTTTACAGTGTGAGGCCCCAGCTCATGCATAGTGTGGTGTAGCTGCAAAAAATCATGTATTTAACCTTTTTGGGCTGTCAAGTGCTACACTATTGTTTAGTCCTTAGAGAAAGCACTGGGAGGGGACCTGAATACTTTGTCTCTTTTGAAAAGTATCCTGTTGCAAAAACCTGACAGTCTGATCAGGATATAAGGCATCCTTACAAAAGATAGAAAATTTTAAAAAAGAGATCAAACTTTCTGTTGTGTCTTGGCAGTTATTTCTAAAGAGAGTATTCAGTCCAATACATCTAAATAAATAAGCTCAAGGAGGAAAACTAATGAGGAGAGGATGATTTTTCTTACTTAAGAAAGTTGCGATGTCAAGAAAAAACCTGAAATGTGAGAAAAACAATGAAATGTCAAGCATAGAGTTAAACTGTATATAACAAGAAAGTTGATTTTGTTTCTGAAATTATATTTGAACAATACCCTCAACATTTAATGACTGATTTTTCTATATAGTTATCTTAGCTTTATTTCCAAGTTTGTTTGTTTTTAAAGAGCATCATGGAAAAAAAAAACCTTTGTCCCTCCTCTCATTTTTTCTAATGCCTGACCTTTTTACTTTTTTACATATTTACACAAAGTTTAAGTCAGAAGACAGACTTTTGCATACTCCTGATTCACATAACTGCAATATTTGAAGCGTTTGTTTTTAGAAAATAAGTTGAGCAGAGCTCTTTTAAAACTGTGTCTCCCTCTCTCTGTCCCTATACAGTAAACATACTGTATTTAATGTTATGAAACTTTTTAGTTATATTCTAGTTTTGGGTGCACCAGACTATAAAAATAACAAAGTGTCCCTAATTTGGTCATAAAAAGTAAAATGTGCTTTTTTTCCTGTTTAAATATCTGTGGGTAGGGATGCTGGATGAGCATAAGCCAGTGCTTAATTCCCTTTCAGCAGTGAAATCAAAGAAAGGGTATCTTTTGTTTCCATATTTGAGCTGAAATTTTGACTTATTCAAAATATCATGTAAAAAATACATTAGTGATGAATTACATCATGGCATGATATCAGTGTCGGCATATAATAGGTTAATAATTGGGTTTGGCAAAAGAAAATAACTACAGTAAAAATAACCCTCCCATTCCAGAGGTTTTTGGCATGTGAGACACGCAGAAGACATGTTGCTCAT
Source organism: Cetoscarus ocellatus (assembly GCA_037902135.1). Lineage (NCBI taxonomy): Eukaryota > Metazoa > Chordata > Actinopteri > Labriformes > Labridae > Cetoscarus > Cetoscarus ocellatus. The sequence continues at coordinate 126,956 of JBAMNC010000596.1, forward strand.
GCAGGCAGTTTAAAGGCTTTGACCTGACAACATGCTTGCCAAAATAAAAAAAAAACACATATGCACCACAGTCATCATGTAGGTAATATGCAACCTGTGTGAAATCTCATGAACTCCCTGTCTAAAATGTTATTCTACACTAAGATATACTTTGATGGCTGTGAACATACATGGGTCACCTGCCAGTATCATCTATGTCTGGGGCACACTGGTGTCGGCATGTCAGTGCTAGTACAGCCTACACTGAGTTTAGAAATATCAGCATATCTGACTGCAGCAATAATCCAGTATCATACAAATACTAAATTATATGGTCAGAATTAATGGATAAATGAGCTGAGTCAATGAGCAAAATACAAAGTAGAAATCATCAAAACTTTGAAAGCTAGGCCAAAACAGAGTAGGTCGTGATATCACACAAAAGAATTTAGATGAGTCCTCTTTTGGTTTCATTTACTGCTACTCCAAACCCCGACGAGGCTCAAAATGTTTACTGAAAACAGTGTTTATGTTATTCTGCTCAAGGTTTTCTGTCTTATCAGGACAACAGTGGTTACAACCTAGCGTGATCAGCAGAGACTCAGAGCACCGCCTGGACTTTGTGACCTTTTTAAGCCCTGACAATTACACACAGCTGTGCACCATGTTTACAGCTGACATCTGTAGGAAATACTGTGACTCACTGTTATATCAATGATGCTCTACAGACATTCAAACTATCAGTACCTACCCAGAACAACCATGACCGTCTTGATGAGCTTGATTGGTGTCCTTTTGCGGTTGATGGAGCCGCTGGTGTGTGATGAGAGCATGGACGTCTTCTTCTTGACGTATGCATAGATCCTCAAGTAGATGACCACCATCACCAGGAACACCACCAGGTTAGACACCGACCAGAAGACCAGGTAGCTCCTGCTAAAGATGGGAGCCAGCTGAGAGCAGTCGCTCAGGTTGCAGATGCAGTTCCAGCCCAGGCTCGGCACAGCGCCCATACAGATGGAGATGGCCCACACCAGCACAATCAGCAGCGTCACCCTCCTCTTGGTAAGGTTGCTGTGGACGTTCCAGTGCATGACAGAGATGTAGCGCTCCAGAGCAATCACCAGCAGGTTTGCCAGTGAGGCTGAGAGACTGATGTCCAGTAGACCCTGACGGAAGAAGTATCCTTTCACCGTGAGTTTGCGTGAGAGCTCTCCCGTGTTAAACATGAGGTACACGTACGCAATCCCTGCCAGGAAGTCAGAGGCAGCAAGGTTGGCAAGGAGATAGTAGAAAGGGTAGTGAAACCTCTTATTGGTGATGACCGCAGCGATGACCATGGCGTTGGAGACCAGGATGAAACAGCAGAAGAGTGAGCCCACCACCTGCACCAGGATGAGTTGAGTGCTGTACCATTTATCCTCAGCACCGCTGTTGTTGTAGAAGAAGCCCATAGACTCATTATAATGACACGTCTGATTGAGGAAAGCCATTTTAGAGATGAGTCTGTGAAAAGAAAATGAGAAAATAAGATTTTAAAACACCTTAAAATATTTTCACCAAGGGCTGGGTGACAGAGGTGTGTCCACTTCTGAAGAAAGGCCAACTTGGAACAGTAGCTCCAGGAGAGGTAACCTGAGATTTGTAAGAACGTGCACATTAATTATCGTAGTTCGGGGTATGGAGGGGAAAAGATTGCCAGTCCCAGTTGAGAACCAGCTGTGGATCAATGTCATTTTTTTACTGCTTAAAATCCCTTCATCAATGCTTTTCTCTTATCTCTTCATCACCTGCCAAACAATAATGTCCCGCTTTTAAAGATTACAGGGAGTCAAGGAGGTCTTCATGACAGACAGGGGACTGAAGTGATATAAAGTGGTTCATTTCATCCATGGAGGTAGTGTCAATAGCTCCATTCCACTGTCGATGCAGTGTTGGTGGATCAGTCTGTTAGTAAGATCTACCATCAACAGGAAGGTTGTGGGTCCAAGGCCAGCTCCAGCTGTCACATGCTGATGCGTCCTTGGGAAAGACACGTCACCCTAAGTAGCTTCCACTGCTGCATCAGTGACATGTAAATGATTATGAAAGGGCATGGATGTGTTAGCTAGTGCCTCTCAAGTCCATTTATCATTTCAAGCTGAAATATTTACATTCTCATAACACACTTTCTTCATTGTGAACAGCACACAGAGCGTGTAATGCTCCTGCAAAGCAACATCACACTGTGATTTGGCTCAAGTATCCCGCCCTCAGTCAATTAACATGAATGTCTGACGGCATAATGGTGATTTGGCGTGGCACTTTTGCGTAAATACACTGTGAAATGGGTTAAAAACCTATACTGGCAAGTGAAGAGCACACTGAGCAGTGGCAGTGCAGGGCTGTGAGTGTGTGTGTCTGGATTGGATGTGTGTGAAACCTGCTCTCTCAGGTTTCACCAAAGCCAAATCACAATTTAGTGACATAAATATCATGCCCTTTCTGAACTAATGTAAACTTTTTGAGTGATACAGTGCTTTGTTGCAGAGATTTGGCATAAACTGTGAAAAGAGCTAATAACTTCAAGCAGGGGGGAAACTAGCAAGATTCTGAAACATTTTTCAATCACAGCATCATAAAAAAGACCACATTCTAAATCAGGTTCATAAATTCTATTTTGATGACTGATAGAGTATGTTCAGAAATGGTAATGTTCAAGAAAGCAGGGGTGTGCAACTTTGGTGGCCAAGAGGGCCACAATGAAACTATTTTTATTGTCATAGGGCCAAATTGTTGCAATTTGACAATCAAAACTACTCCTAATTTAACAAATAATACATATCATTACAGACTATTAAACAACATATTTGTGTAATCATATTTAGACTCAAATTAGGGACGTACAATATTGGATTTTGCCAATATCCCATATGCCAATATTTCTGTACTCATTATCATCAAATATGATTTTCTTTGTCAAGAGCAAGAATTCTAAACCTTCAGAAAATGTAACTGTTGCTTTCAATGTGACCATCTATTTGTGTAAGGAATAGATGTAAGACAAGAAAAACAACAATTAACTCCTGAAAAAAAACCTCTTGATTATAAATGCACCCATGCAGTGATGACAAGGTGAAGCATTATGGTACATATGTGCATTTTGCCAATATTACTGCTGATATATTGTCTGTAAATATTGGCAAGAATGTAAACATCAGCCAATACCAATAATTTTTAGGCCAATATGGGCTATATCAATATCATACCAATAATATTATGCATCCCTAGACTCAAATACAGGTAGAAGTATCCAAGACAGTTTTTGCTACATTTTGAAAGATGCAAAGCATTTACAGATTTCTAATCCACACTTTACATACATTTTCAGTTCTACATTAACAAATGCATCATTTTATTTTTTTTTTTACCAGTATTTATACTTTTACAGTAATGGGATGGATTTTGAGTCTGGAATAAAGTGTAAAAAGAATGCATAAGAAGGGGGTTTCACAGAAACAATTAGGGTCAATTACAGCTCTCTTCTGAAAATATTGCTATTTCTGATGCTGTAATGGCAGATATATTATATATATATAGATAGATAGATAGATATAGATATTTACATATAAATATATATACCGATTAGGCATGACATTATGGCAGGTGAAGTGAAAAACCCTAATTAGCTCTTCCTCATGGCACCTGTTAGTGGATGGAATATATTAGGCAGCAAGTGAACATTTTGACCCCAAGTTGATGTGTTCAAAGCAGCAAAAACAGGCAAAAAATGGATAAGCCTAGGGATCTGAGAAAGTTTTACAAGCAGCAATCTGTGATGGCCAGACCACTGGGTCAGAGCATCTTCTAAACTGCAGCTCTTGGCCAGTGCTACCTTTCTATAGAGACCAGTTTTTAGCAATAAAAATGGTCCAGGGAAAGAACATGGGCGGCCAAGGCTCATTAAAGGCTGGCCTGTCTGGTCTGATCCAACAGACAAGCCTCTGTTGCTCAAACTTCTGAGGAAAGTTATGCTGGTTCTGATAGAAAGGTGTCAGAAAAGACACGTGTCACAGTTTGTTGCATGTTGGGCTGTACAGCTGCTGACCAGTCAGGGTGGCAGGTGGTCATAACTTGATGCTTAATTGATTATATAAATATATATGCATATACTGTATATAACTGGTTGACTGGATGAGGGATTAGGATGGCTGTATATGGCCCCAGGCTACCAGATGCCCATCTCTGATATATCAAAGTGAGCAAAAAAAAAAAGTTTGGATTTGTGAAGCTGGGAACTTTCAAAACTCTGCATTACAACTTTGGTTTAAGGATAATATAGCAGCCACCCACCTTGATATGATCTATGATCTGACTGGCTAAATATTTGTTGGAGCAGGACTTTAACTGACATATTATAAATGATCATACTTTATCCGCTTTGCTAACGTATTACACACAAAATCTGTCATTCCCAAAGAAAGTGGTCCCTTAAGTAGTCAAATAAAAATATTTCCAAATAGTCAAACGCTAGGAAAAAGAGGAAAGCGGCATTAATGAAAACTAAACAACCGGGTCTTTGAATATTTACCCGAGTTTTACATTTACGTAAATATATCTGATGATTGCCAGCACTGATAACAACAGACAAGTGCACATGCAAAGAGTGTTTAACTGGATCAGGCTGCTTTGATTATACCTAAAAATGGCTCCATACATAACTACACTTAATCATGATAGTTACCATAGCGACAGAAACAACACCAGCTCAGTAAAGTGAAATAAGAAATGTATGGGCAGCTCCCACTTGAATTTCACACCTGTTTCGTTTTAGTTAAACATGACAAATATGTCGCAAGACGAGCCAAAAATATTCCACGACTTCCTCTGTGATTCAGGAGACAATACACAACGACCAAGTTACCTGTTCGACCAGAGAGGACGAGAGGAAACTTTCCTCACAGACAGCTCGTGCGGACAAAACAATGAAAAGTAAGCAGTTAGGAAAAAGTACTTTTCGACAAAAGCTGAAATAATGACACCAAAGAGTTACCTGTAAGAACAAAGAGCCAGGTGAGTTTACCTGAGGGAGAGGGCTGTCCGTGTTGCGTCAGTAGACCTGTGGTTGTGAAATATCCCGTGTGTTTAGGGGCATGTTTCCCTCCAGCGCTGAGCAGCAGCAGACTGAGGTGAGGCAGCCGCGCGTGAGCTCAGAGTGAAGCTGGACAGTTTACCGTCTCTACTTAGAGCTCGAGCTCAGTGACGTAGAGGGCGTGTGCCACTTGAGCGTGAATTCCTCCGGTTTTACTGCACGAGGCCCGTTAAAACAAATGCAAAGATAAAACGTTTTACTCCAAAAATCCAGAGGTTTATAGAACATGTTTCCTCAAATACTTTTGACCTTTACCTGTAGAATCATTGAGTCTATTAATGTAGTGGACTGGTATGGGGAAACCTTCGCTTTGTATCGGACTGGAATTGACCAGAAGTTATCGGCTATCTCTGTCAGTGGTTTCCAAACTTTCTTTGCTCAAGGCACACCCAAGATCACACTTTCACCTCAAGGCAGTCACGTTAATACTATTAATATTAGCCATTTAAAACATTACTGTACCTTTTCAGGCTGTTTCTGTTTATTTCTGTCTAGTAATACCTACAAAAATTGACAGTCGTATTAATCCTTCAACACGTATTCTTCTGAAGAATGGCTTTGACTGTTTCATCAAATCTGTGAAACACATTCACACGGAAGAGGATTAGGGCCACTGAAAAGAAAAAGGTAGAGGTTGATTTTTTAAATCTGTGAAAGAAGCTAGAATTCTGTGGAAAAAATAAATAAACATAAAAAAAAAACTCTGAGATAAAAGTCAGAAATCTGGGAAAGAAAAGTTGGAATTCTGACTTGAATCTCAAAATTCTGACTTTTATTCACAGACTTCAAAAAAAGTCAATTTTTTTCAGATACCTTTATCCTCCTCCATACATTTAGACCTACAAAATCACAAATATAAACTTGAGTAAATGTATAGGCTAAATGGGATAACACAAAAGTTATAATTCCTTCCCCCCAATTCCTTCCATTTTACTAGCAGCAGAACCTTATTTAAACTCATTTGTTAATTGTTCTATAAGTTATGATTGTACAAATTCCCAAGGCACACCTGGACATGCCTCAAGGTATGTACACCAGTGTGTCTTGCAGCATTTGAAGACCACTGCTCTCTACTCTTTAGCTTAATGGCCATACACAATAGGGATGCATTATTTTGGCGAAATGATGACAGACATTTTCTTAATAATTAAGACTAAATTACTTATCCCACTTACTTATTAATTTTAGAGATAGATTACTTTGTATGTTTTCTAAAAATACATCCTCCAACTTACCTTTTGCTTGGGTCTTCATGGACCAAGACATCTGCCCCAGCACTTTTACAAGAGGAAAATGGAGATCCCATATTGTGCAAAATACCCTTTTAATGGTTATTGTTTAACATGTCTGATTGCCTGTCTCCCAGTAGCAAGAAAACCAACTTTTCTCACTCTGTTGCTTGCACCACCTCTTTAAAAAACATCTGCTTGAACATTGCATTTCAGAATGTCCCCAGGCATGGTCAGACACAGCTCAGGAGGATTTAAAGCTAAAGACACAAAACAGCCTGTTCTGAGTGGGGCTGAAACAAAAGGGTTTGCAGGCATGAAAAACTCAAACATCGAAGTACATCTGGATCAATTGCTGATGATTTTTTTTCAGCAGAGTGGTGGGCTATATCGGCAAAGAAGTGCAGGCTGTTTCTGGCTAACATCTGTAGGAAAAAAAGAGGATTAAAACCACTGATTAACAAACATTAAAATTAGAGATAATTCACAGATGACATGATATATTACACAATTTAAACACCAATTATAATCAGTCACATTTCTTTGGTTGTTGAAAGGCCAAACTTTTAATCATTATGAGTTTTGATTAATAAAGCAACCCTAACTGACTGTATATATTGATATTTTTTACAAAATGCTCCTTGAATAAATTACTTATATTAAGATTTTTCATCCAGTTCCGGGTATACTCTGCCTCTTGCCTAATGACTACAGAGAGAGGCTTTAGCCACCCCTGACCACGAAAGGGTAAGTGGTGTAGTTAATGGATTTATATGAATGCATGATTCCTCATTAAGATTTGATGACTATTATGTGGTTAAAAGTTACTACTGTAAGTGGTTCTGACCATTAAAAATGCTTTTTGAGCATTAGAGACTTAACTTTTCACTTCTTTTCAAATAAACTTCAACATAAACTATGTGGATGTATTTGATTCTGTCTTGTCTCTGCTTTATTTTCATTACCTTTGAATGTATGAATTTATCTTAAAATAGATATGCTTATATTTTCACTTGTAAATGTTAATATTTTTGGTTACAGCAGTGGTTTGCCTAACTCTCAGCTCTGCTTCAGTTTTTCATATAATTCTACTTTATGAGTCCTCTTCAACTCAACTTCAGCTCAGAGGACTATTGTAGGCTATATTTCAAAACAGGGTAATTCAACCTGAAACTATGCACATGGGAAGATGCATGATACATTTTTAGATACTGGACACATTATTTAAATAAACATAGGTTCCAGTAAATCGTGACACTGGCACTATCAGTTTCATTTGCTATTTTACTGTTAAATTTAGTTAAATAAGTCTACATCTGGCTTCATTTCTGAAAAGGTATTCAGTGTCTTAAGATGTAAAGTTTGATGTATCACAAAATATATCAGAAAAGAGCCCTAATAACTATTTAGCAAGAGTTTTTCTCTCTTTTGGTACTTTTGTTTTTTATAATGTAAAAAGTGATCTCAATAGGAAGGGGCAAATCTTTGTCTATAAGAACTGATCTGACCTCAACAGTATCACATTTTTATTTTGTCTCAAGGACAAAGTTTTTTTTAGATTCTTTTGATATTTTAACATACATTTGTTGATTATTCTATATCCTATCATCACAGTATACATTTTTTGCTATTTTAAAACTTTTTAAACAATAACAAAAAGACATGTACACATTTTCAACTCTGATTTCACAAAATGCTTGCAAAATTGGGGTTCTCTCACTTGACTTGTCGCAGGTTACTTCCACATGTGGACTGTTGGAGCTGAGGGTCAAACCTCATATCTGTAGATTAACTGATGGCCCTTTCTACTTCTCCTAACACATTTCATTTTTGTCTGAGAAAAAAAGTGCAATTATTTTTCATCTCACTCTGGATTTAAACTCCTATCTTACTTTGACATCAAACATAACCAACACAGCGGCCACGTTACCACATAGGAAAAACACTGTACCAGGTTGCACTTCGTGATGATGTGTTTTGTCTAAAAATGTGTCACATAAACAGGAAGCCTGAGGCTATTTTGGCAAACAAAGCCCACATGACTTTTGAAGTGTTCTCAATGATAATAACTGTCAGTGTTTGACTGAACAACACTCAACTCCTTGATTGCAACCCTTTGTTGCTCCTGTAATTAAATCAGACCAAGGTAAAGGTAGTCAAACTCCTGCTAGAGAGTCATGCTGCAGCTTGTTTCAACACCTAAACCTGCTCGAGATTTGATGATAAAACTGAGTCATACTTCAGCTAGAATGCCATCATTTAAACCTTCCGTGTACTTATTCTCTCATCAGCTGTTTGGTGTTATGCAATGTAGGAAAGCACAGAGCAGGTTAATGAGTGCGGAGAAAAATAAGGCATTTTATGCAGTTCCTTCAGTTTACTGCACAAGACCAATAAAATACAGTATTAAACTTTTTAATGTCTGTAATCCTAAAACCAATAGACAATGTTCAATCAACATGCATGTCAAGCTCTCTCGACTATTGATTCACATGTAGAAGTTTGAGGCTACTTGTATTGATGTGCTTAAACCTGTACTTTTCTTTAAGTGAACTTAAGTGTAACCTATGTTGATACACCTTGCTTGTACCAGGCTGGACCCCCTCTTGCCTGTAGAACTGCCTTAATTCTCTGCAAGATAGATTTAACAAGGTGCCGGAGACATTCCTCAGAGATTTTGGTTCATATTGCCTCATGCATTTGCTGCAGATTTGAAAGCAGCACATCCATGATGCATATCTTAAGTTTCACCACATTCCAGAGGTGCTCTTTGGATTGAGATCAGATGACTGTGGAGGCCGCTGGAGTACAGTGAACTCTGTCGTGTTTTATGATGATGTGAGCTTTGTGACATGGTAGAATATGTTTTCCATCAGAAAACGAGTGCACTGTGGGCACAATAGGATGGACCTGCTCAGCAACAATACTCAGGTAGGCTGTGGTGTTTAAACAATGCTGTTGGTGAGGGGATCAGTGCGCCAAGAAAATATAGCCACCACCATGACACCACCTGCCTGAACCATTTCAAGGCAGGATGGATCCATACCTTCATGTTTTTTACGGCATATTCTAATGCTACCATCTGGATGGTTGCAAAATATTGAGTTTCAGCAGACCAGGCAACATTTTTCCAACCTTCTATTGTCCGATATTGGTGAGCCTTTATGAATTGTAGCCTCAGTTTCTTGTTCTTGGCTGGTAAGAGGGGCACCTGGTGTGGTCTCTGCTGCTGTAGCCTTTATGCTTCAAGATTCAACCGTTTGTTTGGTCAGAAAGGGTCATCTGCATGCCTTAGTTTTAATGAGTGGTTATTAGAGTTACAGTTGACTTTCAATCATCTCCAACAATTCTGGCAATTATCCTCTGACCTCTGGCATTAATAAGGCATTTTCCCTGAGAGAACCGCCACTCACTGAATATTTTCTCTTTTTCTCACTCAAATCACATTTCCTCCTTATGCAGATGCCCCATTTTAAACTTCAGCAGGTCGTCTTGATGTTTCCCCCGCACTGAGTAGCTAACATATGATGAGCAGATGTTTCTGTCTGGCTATAAACTCTTGTCTCCATTTTTTATGTCATTCATTTTTTTCATAATGCAGGGCTACTGGTCACCTTCCATGTGGGTTTTATTAATTGTAAAACCATTAAAGGACAACAAAAGAAATTCTAATTAGGGCAAATCAATACATATTTATTGAGTAGAGATCTTTTTTTTTTCATTTCCTGAGTAGAAGCAATTTTGTAGATAAGAGGTCAGACAGCAACGATATCTGTTGAAAATGTTATATATTTCCCAGACCTATTCCTCCACCTGCACATTTTTTGCTCTGTGTGCCTTTTACTGTATTAAGTCTTTGATCTTAACTCTTTTATGTGTTTTATTTACATAATCTATTACTGTAACTAACACGAAAGTGTAAATAATCCAGCCAGTTGCAAAGAAAAAAATAGCTTAACAAAGAAGACATGAAAATATCCGCTTTACTACAACATTTCAACATTTAACATATTATCTACATCTATTTCTGCATCATGTAGCATTGCCAATGCTCTTGCACAAAACTCTTAATTAATCTGAAGGCATATGCAGACCATAAAAGGCCTAGTAAACTTGTTACAGTACCCTGAACTTTTATACAAACATCCTGAAATCATTTTGTTTCAAGATTCAACTCTTAATCTCAAAGGTCCAGTTTCATGTTTTTAGAGAGGAAACTTGTTTGATGGCCATATTGCACTGTATCACCTGAAGGAATATCTCTCCAGGAAAATATAATGAAATGTTTGAAGTCCGTGTCAGACGTGTGAACTCCATTTCCAAGCATCCTCCTCCCTGAGTCACTGTATTTCAGATGTGACTGCTGTCAGCTGATCAATATAATGTCATCATTTTCAGGAACTCTGAAACAAAATGATAAAAAAATAAGCATTAGATGTTTCATGTCTAATCAGCAGCATGAGACAAAGTCTCATAAATAGGTCATCACCGAGGATGTGTCAGCAAATATGTGTACAGTGGTTTACCACATTGTAGACATACAGTAACAATGCAGTTTTAGGAAGGTGCAGAATAAAGGCTGCAAAGTTAAAATGTCTTCACAAATAGAGGTGGTATAGTTTATTAACAAATACAGAGTGAATAACATCAAATCAGTAATTAATGAGACCACCCTTTGCTTCAACACATCAGCATCAGTTCCTCTTGGTAAACTTGCACATAGTTTTTAAAGGAACTCTCATGGTAGGTGAGCTGGATCAGGTTCAGAAAAGCGCACCGGGTGCCCATAGAAGCACAGATGACCTTTCCTATTCCCGCCCTCCTGAGCGCGTCAGAATTGGAAACATGGTCCCGCCAAAAAAAACAAAAATGTGTTGAAGGGACATAGTCATGAAGGGGTCCAGCCAGCGTCTCTGGCCACTAGTCAGTGTCCAGGCCTCACAAGAGTATAGCAAGAACGGTAGGACCAGAGACCTGAAGACTGACTTTTGTTCGTATGCTCAGATACTGTGAGCACCATACCACCTTGTCCAGTGAACTCAACGCCCCATAAACCAGGCTAAGTCTGCGATTGATCTCAGCCTCACAGTTAGCAGATCAATGAATTACACTGCCAAAGCAAGTGAACTGCTCCACAACTTCCACATTCTTACTACAAGCACAGACTCGGTATCCAAGGCATCCCTGAATACCTGAATCTTTGTTTTAACCCAGGAGACCTGCAGTCCCAGTGGTTCAACCTCCTCACTCAGCAATTCAAGAGCCCCCACCAGAATATCTACAGTCTCTGCAAGGATCACAACATCATCGGCCTGGCTATGGTGTATGAACAGTGATATCAAACTGTCTTACACAACCTCCTCTTGGTAACACAGTTTGGTTGATCATGAAAAAGTTTGAGGCCTCCTGCACAGATGTTTCATTTTCAGATACTGATTGTGTTTCAACCTACATGTAAATGAAGATCACAAAATTACATTATTACAAAGTCCCTGACTTAATGCAAATGTAACTTGATAAACTGGTGCTGCTTTGAAGGCAAAGGTAGTCCCACCGATAAGGGAATTTAAATTTTTCTTCTGTTTGCTCACTTAGCATTTTGTAAATTGAAAAAAATAAACAATGAAGGTTTGTAAAATTGAAAGCATTCTAACTTGCACAGTGCTGTTTTCTGTGTAGCAATAGGTGTTTTGACAAATTTCTATCAACTAGTTTGTGGTATAATACTGTAATATTTCTAAATAAGCATACACCGCTGCTCTATTTTTAGAGGGCTGGGCAATACAGTGAGTTTTAGGCTGTTGATCCATTTTCAAACATGTAGAGGACAAGATAATGCTGCTACCTTGCAGAGGCTATGTATTTGACGGTGCTTGTCAGTTTATTTGTCTGTCTGTGAGCAAGATAACTCAAAAAGTTCTCAATGGATTTTGATCAGATTTTCAGGAAATGTTTAACATTGCACAATGAAGAAGTTATTAGAATGGTGGTGATATGATGTGGATCCTGGAGTTTTTAAGGATTTGTTAACCTTGTGAGACAGGGCAGTTTTCCACATTTTCCCTAAAAACTCTAAGAATGTCAGAAATGCCTTGATGGAAATTTGTGCTGTCTGACCAGTTCAAGTTTGTAAGTAGATGCTGTCATTGTGCAGCTGGCTGATAATAATAATACCTGTGTGACATTAGGGTATTTGATCAAAGTGGCTTTGACTCAGAACTGACTTTGTTTTTTGTTGTTACTTCACAAAAAAAGGGGGTTTACTGTGTATAAACATTCAGCTAAAATATATAAAGATACATTTTTTTCTTTCCGTGCAACCAAGGTCCTTATCCAACAAATTTCAAGAGAACATCAACTATTACATTTGTCTAGACTGACAGCTAGTTTGAGAGGTTCCCTCAAGTCTGTCAACAATATTTACTCATGTTGTTAAGACAACCTTTAACACAAATTATCATAGTCAAATCAAACAAAACAAACCAGCACAAGCATGTTTCTCAATTCTCTGTTTCTCCACCTGCATGAAGGATTTGTCCCTGCCAGGAAGAGAGAAGACAAAAGGGTGAAGGAGACGTCTGGACTTCTGACTGTGCGGGCTGGTTGTGAGAATGAATCCTTCAAAACAGGCACTTTCAAATGATAGCCTTGTCAGCACTCATCTTGAAAACCTCCTTGTGTTTGCTCTTAAAAATTGCTAGTTATGTTACTTTTACACCAAATCTGTAAATGATTACAATTTTTTACATTTCTGCTATGTGATCAGCACATCTACAGGATGCACTGAGGTCATCTCTGACTCTCTGTTCCACAAACAGCTTCAGCCATTTGAAGATGTGAATGTATTTTCAAGAGAGAGAAGTGGTGCTCAGTAATTCTCTTGAAGAGAAAAAACACTTTAAATAATCATTTCAGTTTTAAAGGATTCCTACTAACTCTCTATTAGGTATTGGTTTCTGTCAAATTAATTGTGTTCAAAGACACAGACTGGATTTAAACATTTTGAAAAAAAATGAATTCACATGTTGGCTGCTATTTCTTTCCAGTACCCCCTTAGAAGCACTGTTTGCTGGTTGTAATGTTCTACCACATCTTTCATATTAGGCTCACTTCAACCTGCTTTACATTCACTGCTACCTTATTGTCTTCTTGACTAAGACTGCAACCTGGTTAAAATCAAAAATAGCTTCATGAGAAATACTCAATGGGAAAAATAAGTGGAGAAAAAACATGCAAAAATGTAACATCATTACCAAGGGTGCACTGAACAACAGTGGATACCGACATGTAAATCATTATTACCTTCACCAAGGAGGTTATGTTTACTGACTGTGTTTGTCTGTTTGTTTATTAGCAAGATTACGCAAAAACTACAAGACCGATTTGGCTGAAATTTTCAGGAGATGTCACTAATGGCCTGACTTGAAAATTTTGGTGGTGATCCATATGTCTCCCATTAAGGAACGATTGTTTCGCCCAGTAATTGTCAAAATAATAATGATATCAACATGATTCCAAGTGCAGGGCATAGGTTTTCAGGGTAAAGGAATTATATTACAAGGATTACTTCATCATGGATCTATTGCTTATAGGTGTAACAGCAATATGTGAGCTACCTTGGCAGAGGTTTGCGCTCTCTGAGTGCTTTCTAGTCCTTTTTGATTTCTTAAAATTTAGACATCCATTTTGTTTGATAGCTTAACAGGCCCCCCAACCCAACTTAGCAGACTAATGTGCAGTGAGAGACAGGACATTACTAGGGTTATCAAGTAGGGCCCATGACACCTCAAAAACATCTGACGCTAAACTCTGTCGTCCCAGAAACATCATGCTCCATTCTGTCATACGCCTCCACAAAGTAAGAGTGAGAGCTTAGGAGGAAGACTAAAGTGATGTGCCTTCCTTCTCATAAGAGAAGAGAGAAACCACTGGACCTCAGCGGTTGACTCAGCTATCTTCTTAAGAAGAACTGATCCATAAGGCAACTCTGTACTTCCTTAGCCACACACTGGCTTTTAATGGAGGCTACTTTGTTCCAGCCACAGGGTCAAACCTGAAGCTTCCTATCCTCTTTCTTTCCACCCCTACTCTCCACTGATGCATTAACCCAGCCCATGCTGCCATTATCTTCTTTACCAGCCCTGGACTGGCCAGTGCCCCTGTCTTCAACTAAAAATAGAATGCCTAGTCAAGTCCATTCTGTTATCTCTTTGGCCAGTAGACCATCTTTCCCCCTGCACTTGCAGACTCTAGGGCCCTTTTCAAACATATCACCGACAGGCAGCACATGATGTCAAATATGTGCAGCGGAAGTTAGTGTTTATAATATGATAGTGGACAAAATTGATATCCTAACTTCAGCGTATGTTAAAAAGCATCAATTAAGAGTTGAGAGGAGCACTGAAGCACACAGAAGTGGATGTGAAGCAGCATCTCTTTGTGCCTGATGGTCACACTGAAGAAAGAAAGCTGCAAGGTTTCATCGCCATATTCAACAGCGGCTTACGACGGCTCTTTGGATGTGCGAGAGACCCAATGGTGATTGTTTAGGAGCACATGTACTTCAGAACTTTCAGGATGTCCAGTGGAAACAACACTTCTGGTGTCCAGACACACATTTGAGTGGTTGTTACTCTTACAATCAGATAAACTTCTCCGGCTGCAGTGGTTGTTTTTATCCATCAAGTCTCTGTTTTCACATTAGTCGCACAGGATGATGTCATCAGCCCTCGCCACTCACCTCAGTGAATTTCCCTGATAATTCACTACAGCATTCAGACATGAGACTAATCTCATCTGACTTTTTGTGGATAAAATACTAGGGGGTGCAAGGAAATTATCCAGGTAAAGCCCAAGTGAAAAACTTGGTTGTTTGGGTTCACACATAAGGCTTGCGTGGATAATGTCTGGATTATTTAAGTTTTTTTTGCAAGTGTAAATGGGGTTTAAGAGTATTTTACCTGTTTTGATAGTGGTTATAAATTGGTTGTGGCGGAACTGTTGACACTGTCCACTAATGTCTCTATGAACTCTGAATTACTTTAATAATCAACCAACAACACCAAGCCACCTACCCAACCATCAGGCCCCACGTGAGCCCTTAAACCCAGCTACATAGGCCAATGGGCAGCAAGAGCCAGGACATCACTGGGATTATCTAGTGGGTCCAAGAACACCTAAATAGGTTTGTCAGTGAACCTCAGCATCCCTGAGCCCCCACCCTCCTTTCTAACCCTTACTGCTCACAAGGCCAGTACAATTACTTATTTTCATTTTACCCAGCATAGAAAAAAAGGGACGTCACAGCCCAAACAGCATTACCATCTTCAACACATAAGGGCTGCAGACAAGCTCCATGCAGTGACAGCACTGACAATACATACCCTACATGTCCTCTTATTGCCCCCAGAAAGCGTGAAGACAGATCTTAAGAAGAGAGAGGGGAATGCAGGAGTGGGTAAGGTTCTGTCAGCCTCTGGACCTCAGGTGACTGGCTTTCCTGACTTTTTAAAAAGTACTATTAGATGTGGCGACTCACCACCTTCACCACATTTCCTCTGTCCCATATGTGTTTTGAAGCTATTGTCTTTACCTTGAAATGTGCCTATAAATCAACTCTCGGGGTATTTGTAGTCCATTCCTCCTATTTTAGGAAGACCAAGGGACAGCTGTTTCTGCATGTTACTGGTGTTTCCATGCTTGCTTGAAATCACACAGCCATATACACTGCATGTTGCATTTTTGTAATTATGTTTAAAATCATGCCATACTATAGACCAGACCACATCTATCTCTTGTTTGCCACAATAACCTCCTCACTCAATTACAGTCATTAGCCCATTTCACAGTGCATTAGGGCAATAGTGCTGCAACAAAGTTGATATTTGGGTCAATTCACATAACAATACGGCTTTGGGTTGCTTGTAGAGAGCAGGACATAGTGCGTGCTCCCAATACATACAAAGGCTGAGACACAAACTCGCAGCGCTCCTGTCCCCTTCTTACCAATATTATGCCTCTGATACTACCTCTAGAGATGGAGGAAAAGGGTCAACTTGTTCCCCTATACTGTCTCCTTGATGTACAGAGTGGAAGGGAATTGTCAGAGGAGCGTAAATATTATTGCTTGAAACAGCAGCGAGAATGGGACTACTGTCCCATCCCAACTTTTATCACCTCATTCTTTCTCCAGATCAACACTTCCTCCAACAAATCCTGTTTACAATGATATGTACACAAAGGCTTAGCTGCTTTAATGTACTGTGTACTGCTATAAACACTGAATGAACTGTATCAGATACATTAAATCTTAACCTCTCTGAATATTAAGCTGTCCTTCATAATACTCTTGGGACATAATACAATACTAAACCTCATACACTGGCTTCTTATATGTCTTACAGGGTGACTGTTGCTGCTTAAGTTGCATGTGAACAAGCAGGAAGAGGCTGATTGTATGCAGATAAAGTTTCAGTCAGTAAGACATTACCATGTTTGCTGATCTAATTTTTGTGAGCACAGTAAGACAAACACACTAATAAAAATCCAATTTGGTCATGTCGGCTGCAAATGGCTGTAATTACAGAGTTCTAATGACAAAAGTCAGCCCACTCTCAAAGGTCATCAGTGATTTGAAGCACATCTCCACAGAGAAGACACATATTTAACTGTCAGACCAGTATTATGTTGCACTGTTACACATTATTACAAGATGATTTTGTAACTGAGACTACACTTCCTTAGAGAAATCGGAAAAACCGGAAGGCAGGGTGATTAAAACCAGCTGTGGAGGACAAAAAAAGGCAGCAGACAGAGTGTTAATGTCGGGTAAATTAATAAAAGAGAGGATGTTCTGAGAGGAAAAACCACTCACCCACTCTTAAGGAAACCCAAAGATAACTTGACATCCCTAATCTGTTCAGTAGTTTTTCACAGGGTTTAAGATTATTTTCACAGCTCCTGCAAATACAAAATCCAATTCCAAAAAACTTGGAAGTTGTGCAATATGTTTCCAAAAAAGGAAAAAACAGAATCCTGGGATTTGCACCTTTTAAACCTATCTAAAACTGTATACAAATTTTCAAGATTGTTGGTCATTGTGAATAGATTTTGGTGTTAATCTGAAAACCAATGCAGATCCAGCATTTTTCAGAGGATTTGGTAACATTCTGCAATAGGGCAGTTTTCCATACTTTCTCTAATAACTAACTTATGCCAGAAATGCCTTGGCAGAGGTTTGAGCTCTCTGAGTACTTCTAGTTAATATCTAAGTGGACCAGATTGATTTTTTTTTCATGAATAAGAACAAATTTGAATTTGATGACAGCAACATATTCCCAAGAATTTGGTACGAGCTAGTGAAAAGACTGGGAACGTTGAGAAATGCTCCAAAAACACGACATATTTCACAGGTGTTAACTGGTAAAAGGGGATAGTAACGTGATATGGAATAAGAGGAGAAGGCTTGAAAGTCTTTGTAGATTTTCCTGTTCGTTTAAGACCGCCTGGGAAAATTGTCCAACAGTTTACAAACAACAGTCCTTAATATGTAGTTACAAGGAATTTAGAAGTCCCACCCTCTACAGTCCCCAACATTAACAAGAGATTCTGAAGATCAAGAGAAATCTCTGCTTGTCGGGGACAAGCCAAGAAAAACAACACTGAATGCCTGTGACCTTTGATTCCTCAGGTGGCACAGCGCTAAAAACTGAAATCATATTATGGTGGACATACAAAGTGAGCCTGCACAGACTAAAGAAAACCATCGTCAACAAACATTGTACGTAACTGCATTTACAAAATTGTAACAGTCCTGTGCAAACCTCCTAACTACAATATCACTGTTCTGCATTTTAATTTGTTTAATATTTATTTAAAAAATCTCTCACAGAAGGGAAGACTGACCAATAGCACGTTTGCAAGGAGACAATTTTAACAACATCAAGATAAGCCATCAACTTCTCTAAAAGATTGCAAAAAGAAATAAAAAGAAATTTAGGTTGAAAGGATAAGTAGATCATCTTATTCTTTTTATTTACCATTATCTAATTTCCTTTTTCTGGGGGGGGGGGTTAACATGTAAGTTTGTACAGACACAGTGGACAATTATATAAGTGACTAATGTTCTTTTTATTCACAGAAACCAGATCTAGTGTCTGTTTACAGTCCCGCCCTCCTTTATCATTCCTCAGTGACCTAAAACTAGAAAATCCAAACACCATATTGAATATATCATTATGCAACAAGTACTGAAACACCAAAATGCAGAACTAGCAGCCATAATAAGTCACCTCAGACTGGTGTAGTAAGGCGTCTGGCTAGAGTGGCTCTGTAAGTTTGGGTAGAAAGAGACACTAAAAGAGAAAGCAATGACTTTCAAACAAGCACCAAATGAAAATAACAAGATACTAATTGTACAATGGACAGTGTGAAATACTTAAAATCTACTTATCATGTTGTTTACACACATGTAATAACATGTCTGCAACCTGTTGTAGTTGGAGGGAAAAATAAACCTGAAACACCACATGGACAATTTAATATATTTCACTAGTCTATCCGGGCAACAGCCCATAGAAAGAATGAGGGAATTAACAGAACCGTTCAAAAGCATATCAGGCAGGTGATTGGGCGATCATTTTGTCAATCACATTCAATATGGGCCAATCAGAAAATGCAGTGGGTGTGCGCTACTGCAGCACAAAGTACAAAATGTGAGCCACTTTTAAACAAACTCGTGTAAAGTCATGTCAAAAGTGGAGCAAAAATATCGTTTTCTATTTAGAAGTGCTTTCAGTGTTGTGACTTGTTTGATAAAAAAATGTGGTCCAGATCTGATAAAACATGACCATCTCTGTACAGCCAGTCACTTTCTTCTGTTCCTCTTGCTCATAGCTCCCACCTCTTCCTGCTCTAGAGGATGGTGATTTGGCGGTGACACTTCGGGCCGTGCAAAATGGTTGTAGATTGGAGCTGGGCAGGATGGACCTGTCTGATTACAGACACTGAATCAGGCAGATCCAGCTGAACTGCAAGGATAGGGAAAGATTGGAGAACTCACTAGGCAGAGAGGGAAGAGAGGGCTCAGCACTGAAATCTGTTTTCTTTTGTTTTGGTAAGTCTGAGTTGGTGCTTTTGAAACTTTTGCAAATGGTTTAAAATGTTCAAGGTGATTTAAGAACTAAATATTTTTAAAATATATTGATGCTGTCAGGCCAAATCCTCTTATCTCCATTTTTTGAAAACAATTTTCTTAAATGCTATTGGGTTTTATAATTTCTAACCAATTAAAAGTACAAAAAAATCATTTGCAATCAGGACAATATATGATTCGGTAGCAGAGTATTTCTTTCATTTCCTGAAAATTTGGAGATAAGAGGTTTCTGCCTGACAGTGACAATATAAAGGATAAATCATTTTTAAATTAATATAGACACTCCAGCATGAAAATTGTACAAATTGTGCATTTAACAAAACTTCTCAGGCTCCAGTTTTCATGATGACCATGACCTGTTTATCTGGGAAGCAACACAGCAGAGAGGGAGCAATGGCTTTGAGGGTAGAGGTGGGGGGGTTCCTCTGCCAGTGTACAGCCTGAGTTTCTCTGTAATCAGTCCATCACTGGGTGTGTCCGCATAGCTCCCACCACTAATTTCATTGCTCTCAGACCACATAAGCCTAAGCCAAACCACAGCATGGAGGAAACTCCACTGCAGTCTGCAGCCTGTTGATGATAGAGATTGGCTCATAGAAAAGGAATGAGCAGAAAACAGAGTCGTATAGAAAAAAATGATGCCTTGCTGTGGCAACATTGTGTAATTAAGGCAAACTGAGTATTCGATCCTGTAATTACATTGTTTTTTTAATGCTTCTGCACTTGTTTTCTACTAATTAACTTCAGTGATGTCTGATAGCCAGACTTGTAAAGGGAAATAGTAAAGTAATATATGACACTGCCAGCTCATTTGACCAACACATCCAAGGTGCATTGTTTAACATGTACACCATACTGCATTTTTTGTCCAAGGATATGGGTGGCCCTTTTGTGATAATTGGAAAAAATATCCAAATGGAGCACAGTTGCAGCCTGGTGATGCCATTTCTGGTTTGGCTTATCATGAACATTCTTCCATGAATTCAGTCACAGTTAAATTATAATCTCATGTCTCTTATGACATTAACCCATACATGGGCATAAGACAAGATTGGTAAGATAAGCTAAATGGACATACATCAGTAGTTGTTGTGAGCATTTCAGCCCTAAACATAATGGGATACGGTAGGCCACATGAATGAGTCTAATGCCTCCCGTTTCGCACATGGCTTGCTGGTACTGTCAGCATATTACAGACCTGGATTTTTCTTGCATAGTGCACTTGCTGTGTTCTTTTGGCCACCTAAAATGTCTTGCCTGTGTAGGTGAAATTTAACAACCTTTCTCTCACTTTAAAGCTCCTAAAGTGTAGCTTTCAATGGGGATGCCCACTGTTAGTCCTTTCAACAGTTAAAGTCAGATAGCTAAGAGATGGTACCACATTTGCAAATTGGTTAAAGCTATTATCTATATTTCTTACCCAAAAAAAGCCTGAAATCCTAGTCACATGCTCTGTCCTAACTACAATGCAGCCACTCGTAAGTAGCAATCATGTATTGTTGCTCAATGGTTGCTGCCTAGCTGCCAGAATGCTCCCTAACACGGATTTAAACAAGAGGCTCTCTATGAAAGGAGTGGAGGGCATCGGTGCTTCCACTAAGAACCATGCTGGTTGGTGGTATTTTAATCTAAAAAATGGTGATTAAGTCGCAAGTAAGCTCCATCAGGTAATACTCTTATATTACCACTAGACCGAAGCAGCAAGTAACCATGCTCTACACCAAAATAGTGCTGAATTTTAGCCATTTTCTGAGTACTTCGTTTACTCTAGAGTAGTAAGTAGTATTCACCTGAAAATTCACAACAATTTCCTTTCCCACAGGAGTGATTAGAACTCAAATGTTTATACTCACAGTCAAGTCAAGCTAATTTTATAGCCTGATTGGGCTGTTCAACTGGACTAGTATCCTTGTCCCTAGATATATACACATGGGTTGGATTGATAAATTGATGGGTGCATATCTGCCTTCATCAACAAATCTCTTCACTCAATGTCGGTATGCCCCCTTTTCAGCTAGTTACTATGGATGGTCTTCCAGTTGGCCTTGGTAACAAGTTGGCAAGCAGTTCACTGATTGTACATCAAATGACAAAAACAACTTTACAGCTGATTTCATACAGCTCAGTGCTTTCATTTGGGTACAAATACGATGAACACTGTATGCTCTAGCTCCTTGTTCACCAACCTTGGGTCTGGGCCCTCCAGGATGAGCACCAGGGAGTCTCAGTGGGGGACACACACAATGACACACATATTAGGCCAAAACAATGATTCACCAGCAAGGACTTTCTTAAAGTTATTTTGCACAAGAATGTGTGTAAGTCCATTTTATCTTGCACTTAAAATTGGCGTTTATTTTGCACAGCAAAATAAACGCCAGAATGTTTTTTGTTCTGTGTAGCTCCCGTGGGGGGTGGGTTGGGGGTGGGGTCTTGACTCTTCTTAGGTAAACTAGTAAAAAACGGTTGAGAACCACTGCTCTTATGGTGATAGGGACAACATAGCCTTTGCTACTTAGCATCTATGCTGCTGGACCTCCAGATCAGAGCTCAGCATTACATTATCCAGATGTTTCAGCCTAATTATGACAGATTAGATTTACCATCATTTCAACCAGTCTAACATGTTATCAGGGATCTCAGAAGTTCAATTTCAGTCAGGAAACAAACCTACTGGACGTGTACCTCTTAAAGATCTTATTAGTTGCCAGCAAAAAGGCCATTACAAAGTTCTGGTTTCAGAAAGGATGCCCTACTGCTGTCTTTTTGTAGACATTGTTAAACAGTTATACCTTATGGCACAGATGACAAACTCAATAGGATTACAAAAAGAACAAGGTGAAAAGTGGTGGGAAAAATGGTGTATGTATTTAGCCAATGAAAAAAAGATATCAGTGATAGGTAATGTAATGTGAGTAATGTCACATAATGAGCGTATGCTTGTGTGTTTGTTAATGGATGTATGCGGAGGTGAATGTGTGCACGCGCTCTGTGCACTGGCATGTATTGCAGCACAAGTTTCAGTATGATAACACACTCAAAGTGGACTTTTTCTATGCTTAAGGCAAAACTCACTCCATGACCTCCTGGATAAGGGCTTTTATTATTGTTGTTTTTATTTGTTTGTTTTGTTCATGGTTGGTTAAATGATAAAAGTTTATAAATTAAAAGTTTTTTTAAAAAAAAAAACTACCGGTGCATTACAATAAATGAATGAAAAAAAAGATATGAAAAGATACACACAATAACCCTGTCCATGAGCCAAGGATGTGCACCTTACATCACATGTGATTAGTGGTTATAAGTCATGTTGGCACAGAGCGTCATCCAGGTGTGACTGTGTGTGCAGCAGGGTGTGTGAACAAAAGTTAAACATAATTAAAGTGTAATAACATGACTGTAAACAGTGTCGTACCTCTGGCAGCAGCAGAGCACAGATCTGAGCTGCACATCTGCCTGACTGCTCTCCTCCGAAATAGTAAAATCTTTCTGCTCTTTCAGGAACTTCTGAAGATCTGTCAGCGGGAATCCTTCCTTTTGATACCTCTGTTGGTTTTAAAAAAAAACAATTAAATGCAAAAAATAAAGTTTAGACCTCTTCTCAAGTGGCAAGCAGAAACTAGAGTAATTCAGTTAAGTACTTTAGTGATAAAATACTTAGAGAGACAGAAAATTGTTTTATAGCTAACTTATTAACAAGATTTTTGTACAACTGAATTTGTATGTTATCTCAAAGGGATGGGTAACTGAATACTTATAAATCTCATTTAACTTCTAATCAGGTCAAAAAATATTTTTGCTCTAATATCAAAGTGATTAAGGCAAAGCTCTAAAGGTTAAATCTATCTTAAGGATTTAGTGTTTTGACATTAGATGACAAAAAGTATCTAAAATTCCCACCACTGCTTTGCTAGGACATGAGAGTTTTGCTAAAAAAAAAAAAGACAATAAGCTAATCAAACATTAATCTGTATGTCTCAAAAACCTTTTAATAATTCTGTAACTGAAATAACAAAAAATGTACCTTTATTGTCTCGTAGGCATCTGTGATGAGTGCAATGAAGAGCGACAGCACCATGTAGATGAAGAGGGAGATGAAGGAGTAGAGGTACACTCTGCTGAACAGCCATACCAAAGTGTTTTTGTCCTTCAGCTGGGCAAAGGTGGTGAACATGTCATCGCCATTCACGAGGGAGAACAGACACTCGGCTACACGGCTCAGGCCTTCAAACTGGAGGGATGGAGAAAATATTAGATCATTTCATAGTTTGCAGCAATGGCCAGTTTCAAATCAGAGGAAGTTAAACATCACTTTAAGCCATAATCGTAAAAAAAAAAAAAAAATTTATTAAGCAAGTT
This sequence comes from Cetoscarus ocellatus, assembly GCA_037902135.1. Taxonomy (NCBI): domain Eukaryota; kingdom Metazoa; phylum Chordata; class Actinopteri; order Labriformes; family Labridae; genus Cetoscarus; species Cetoscarus ocellatus. The sequence goes on from JBAMNC010000596.1 coordinate 150,807, forward strand.
GTCCGTTTTGTCTGATTGTATTACTTTACTATAACTGTGATGAAAGTTACAGGGCAGAATCGTTTAAGCTCCTCTCTCTCTATCTCTTTAACACTCTCTCTTCATCCTCAATATATGCCTTTGCTGCTTTTTGTTTACTCCTGTACTTGTCTCTGGTTCCTGTTCTGTAGGCTGCCTGGGATCCTTGGTGTAGACTGCCTGCTGTGGCCTTACAAAGCTTCAATTACTACAATTACAATTATTTGGCCATTCCCTCAGCCCCATTCCATTATCATCACAGTCCCTGATACTAACTGTAGAGCGATCAACAAAAATTAAATACATAGTAGTTCTGTGGACAGCACATGTACTTTAGTATGCTGTGGACCCACTCAACTCCATGTGCTCTCCTGCATCAATCAACAACAGAAATGACATCAGTTAACATAAATTCATACTTTTAGACCAGTTAAACCCATTTTAATGGCAGTTCAGCTAGATGCTGCTATATTAATCAGCATGCCTCTCCAGATTATATTCATTATGGATATTAATTTTAATATTAGATTGATCTCTCTATCCCTGGTTATATTGATAATACATCCATGGTAACTATCTTTACAACCATATAGACATGAGGTCCCTCTTGAAAATGAGATTCCATTCTCAAGAGACGTACCTTTAATAAAGACAAATATGGTGCTATACGAATAAAGATTGATTGAATTTATATTCAGCAGAGACAAATGTGATGAGGACAGATTCATGATCTGGGTGTCTCTGCCTGGATGGATACATCTCTGGATGTATGTATGTGTAAATACAAATATCTATATTTATATGTATTTGTATACATATATATGTATCTATAAAATGAAGAATATGGTTTCAGCCTGCTCTATTCTAAAGTGCCTGAGATAACACTTGTTATGAACTGGTGCTATACAAATAAAGATTGATTAATAAATATAGATGATTTTCGGGCCCTTAAATATAGTTTGCTGGAAATAGCTCCAGGCTAAGAACAAAGGGGGGCTGGGCCAATTAAATATGGGAACCCACTGTATTAAAAAATCCACAGAGGGAGCTGGCAAATTCATTTTCCTCTTTAATGTCTCTTAATAAAACATGTTCAAAAGTGAACTTTGGGGATGCTGGTCTGGCGGAGTAGTGGCCAGACAGGCATGTCCCACGTTCTGCTGGCCCGGGTTCAGGTCCAGACTGAGGCCCATTTGTGAGGTGTCCTCCCCTGCTCTCTCTCACTTCAAAGGCCTTCCCACTGTCTTTCTCTCTCTCAGTTAAGGCATAAAAAGCCCCAAAATGCACAAAAACTATATAAAAATATTAAAGCGAACTTTGACTGGTTCTTACTTTTAACAAAGCTTTTTTACCTCCGCCAAGGAGGTTAAGTTTTTGCCGGTGTTTGTTGCTTTGTTTGTCTCTGAGCGGGATAACTGGAAAGATTCTGAACAGACTCTGAATCAAGTTTCAGGGGATGTTGGTCATGGCACAAGAAAGAAGTGATTAGATTTTGGTGGTGATTCAAACCCTGATGTAGATCCAGGAGGGTTTTTTTAAACGATTTGTTAACATTGCAAGACAGGGAAGTTTTCCACATTTTCACTAATAACTCAAAAAGTTCTGTACAGATTGCATTAAACTTTCTGGGTTTGTTGGGCATGAAACAAGGGAGAACTCAATGGATTTTGGTGGTGATCCAAATCCTGACCCAGGATTTTTAAAAAAATATTTGTTCACAGTGCGTGACAGGGCAGTTTTTTGCATTTTCGCTAATAACTCAGCCAATAATGTCAGAAATGCCCCTGTGGTTTTAACTGAGTTTGAATTTCTTTTTTTTTTGTTTTTTTTTACAGCGTCTCAGCTTTAACTGGGTGTAACTGATTTTGACTTAGTTTTATCTTATTTCATTTATCTTTTTCAGGTTTCAATTTTATCTTATTGAAATTTTATGGACTTTATCTGCTTTGCTAATTGTTTTGGTGGTTCTGTTCATGTTATTGTTGAAAATACTGTTTGCAGTTTTATTACCATTTTCTTTCTATCTTTATGTTGTTAAGCAGTAGACAGCTTGAGGACAGTTTAAATGAGGTCAGTGGTCACATAGTACGTAAAGACTGAATAGACAGAAGCAAATTCCTCATGTAAGCTTATTTCATCATGTGATTTTGTTGGTCAATATATATTCTAGTTGCAAGTTGGATTCATCACACAGGATGTCCCCTTAGTTCAGCATTTAAACTCAGCCCAGGGTTACTGATGATCCTCAGAATTTCTGCTAGCTTATCTGTTAAACTACCACCTGACAGAGGTAAATAAATCTATAAATCATCTGTTGGGGTTCTATTGTTATTGTTATCTTTGTTTTGCACTGTATTTTATGTCATATTTGTCATTATATTTTCATGCTGGCATTATGTTAATGTCTGTTTAATCTGTCAGTCTTGTAATAGAAAAAAACAAATACAATTTGATAACAAAAAAAAAATCATCAGTGCTTTACACTTCAAAATAGCTTTCTCAAACTTGATTTTTGGAAAGTCAAAAGCAAAGTACATCTCTGAAAATGGATAAAGCAAAAAATATATAAAAATATATACTTTACAGCATGTAAAATATCAGGTAGCATTTTGCCTACTGGCTTGGGGTGAGAGAAAATCTCAATTCACCAGTACATTGCAATGTTTTGTGATGCAATATTGTATCTAGATTTTATAGCACAATTTACATATCTAATTAGTAAGTAATTAAATGAAATCTGAGACGTGTTTTATATCAAGCCTCCAGCAGTTAGTTGGAAGCAGTCACACACTGGCTCTCTGTTACATTTATTTATATTATTTCTGTCACTGCAATGGACAATAAAGTTTATCCACCTGAAGGGAGCATGCTTTATAAAAATAACAATAAGTAGAAACTATTTAATGCATAACATGTTACAAGTTACTAATGCTTTAAAAGATTTGATGGTATGTAATGTATTTTCAGATTCTTGTCAATGCATGCCCAACGTGTTACGAAATCAAATAAAAGTTACAATATTAAATAACAAAAAAAAAAAAAAACTTGCATAAAAAGACCCAAAAATAGAAAAGTTTAAACTGAACATTTTACACTTCAAGTACTCAAAAGCATGCTAACAGACTAGCTCATCATCTTTCTTGTTCAGTGTCAAGCCAAAATGGTTGGGAGCTACAGGAAAAGGAATAAAACTGCCTGAGGATCCAACAGGGAGATAAAATACTACAGATAAACACCTCCTGAGAAATGTAGAAGTAATGAGATATGTTAGAAAGACAAAACACCTGTGTGCCAAGTTTCAAACGACATTTTTCTTATTTTTTTTACAATCACTTAATGACTGTGGACTCAACCCAATTTCTTGTTTTGAAGCAGCACATGCAAACAGGAATCCCTTCAGAGATAAGGTCCACAAATAAGTAGAAGGAGGTGCAGAAACTTGATCGCTGATGGGGGTGAAATGATAAAAGTAGAAAGACAAACAGAGAGACAGATGGCTGAAAGGGAGAGACATTATGAAAGAGTTCCAGCAGAGAGCGATAGTATCTAAACACAACATCCCACTGAGACCGTATGGATTCCAGGGCATAACACTTGAGGACGTGTGGGATGGTGAGTCCAAGAACATCCTCTATTTATCCCTACAGTAAATACTCAGAGGAGCCTGACATGGCTCACTACAGGGGCCACTCCAAGCCAGTGAAATGTAAATATGACAGAGTATCACTTGACTGTAGTGTTAAAAGAAAAAAACACAGGGAAGTGAAACCTTTTTTTATCCAAACTGTAAGCAGAAAAACACTGCACGTCTGGTGATTTCTTTACTTTCACTTCCTATGCACGGAGATTATCCAACTGTCTGTCCATCTGTTTTAGTGAGGCAGACATAGAAGCACGAATGTATTTTACACTTATTTTGGTCTTTTACTAATAAAAAAAGCTTATGTGGATTATTTACTTTTAAGAGAAACATTAAAATTAAGCTTTATTTTCCTTTTTATAAACCACAAAGGGCACTATATCAGTGAGCTCTTTATGGATCATAAAAAAATGTGCCCCAGTATACTATGAGTTTTTGTATCTTGCCTATGATACCAAATACTACCTGTCTTATATAAGCATATATGTGTAACTATAAAATGAGGAGTATGGCTTCAGTCTGCTCTATTTTAATGTGCCTTGAGATAACACTTGTTATGAATTGGCACTATACAAATAAAGATTGATTGATCCGTTTGATTGAGTTATCCTGTTCACAATCTAACAAACAAATGCCGGCAAAAACCCATCCTCCTGTTTTATGTTCTCTATCTGACACCTCCTTCACTGTCTTTCATAAACTATCCCAGTTTGCCCAGCTCTCTAACCTCACTCACAAAGAAAAATCATTCCATATCCTGAATTAACCCAGGTGAGCTGCATGTGTAAAAACAAAGGAGGATGATTTTCACCCAGACAAGATCCTACATTTACTCTTATGGCTTCCTGGTGTTTTTGCCTTTCCCCACCCCTACATTGATTGGCATGTAACGTGCAGAACAAGTATGAACAAATAATCTTGGGGACCTTCTGGTTAGGTTGAAATTTCAAGGTTGCATGTGTAAAAAGGGATAAAGTAAGGAGACTGCAGATCTTTCTATGAACCCTCTAGACCCCTTTTCTATGAGACAAATGCTAACTTTTCCTTCTTGCCATTCAGCCCCTGTCCCTAACAACAAAAATTAAAAAATATCAAGCAGGGCTGTTGGTTCAGCATAAAACAGAGCAGATACTCTGCAAATATGCACAACCAATATATTGGCTGTAATAAACTCAGAGATTTTCATATCTGATGACACCATAGTTAAACTGTTTAAACCATTACCAGTAAAGTGCAGATAACATCCTGAGATCAAACAGCAAGAAAATACATCAATATAAGTTGCAATTCTCCTTGTAAGGCTAATGCATGCAAGATCTCATATATCATGTGCACCCTCAAGTAAACTGACCTAAAATCGTACCTTAACTCAGCCCACTACTTATTTACAGAACTTCGCCCCTTCAGTTTAACATTATCAACACATTATTTAATCAGGTCATTGAGACACTTGTTCCAGGTTAGGTGATCTCAGTCTTTCTCACATCTGGCTCTCCAACAGTGCAGAGTGAGCTCTGCCATGTTTAGACACCGCCTACATCCTGAGACTTACATAAATAATTTATCTTAATGACTGAGGACAGCTAAATACACATGCATTTTCTCTGACTGTTCCTGTTCTTCAAGATGTGGTCTCTTCCTGTCTCAATGTCCCACTGTTTGCTGTTAAACCACCTGTTATCGGTCTTTTTGAGCAAACAAAAACCAAGTTTTTTTCTGACTTCTTATTTCTTCATCATTAATCATTGCCCCATCTTTGACTGAAAAAGCATGGTCAAATATTTCATTTTCAGGAGGTTAAATGACAAAGAAAACCTTTAGCTGATATACTTTTTTCACTCTCTTAATTCCTTCTCTTCATGACACTCAGGTGTAAACTTTGGAGAAATACTAACACAAGATATGAATATATACATAAAAGGGAATACAACAAGAACAAGAACAGACATCAAAATCTCCGCAAAGATTTTTTTTTTTTCAGGGTAGAGATACTTAACATAAAAGGATCATAATAAAACCATCATGCTCTTAATTTGAGTCCTGTGAGGAGATCGTCTGTGGCATTCAAGCACCCGTTTTTCTCCCTCTACTTCCTTGACTTTCTCTCTGTCTTATGAGTAAGAACAAATACACATCCTACGAAAAACTTATATCATATTAAACATCAAAAGATTGTGAGTAAAAGTGTGCTGGGCAGGTTCTCTCTAAGAATAACATGAAAGCAACAACTGAAAGCTCCTCTGATGGAAGCTGAAGATCTCATTGACCATACACATACTGACATCTAGTGGATGATTTCAGAGCATTCAGAAACAAATGCCAAAATTTGACTGAGCTTTAGAACAGTGGTTCTCAACTAAGTAACTCTTACCCCCAACCCCACCACCCCAATCCACAAATCTTACTACAGGAGGAAGTAAAGATTTATCTAAATATATCATAGCATGCAATTACTACTTTTCTATTAGCCTGTACTCAACATTAGTTAATTATTATTATCATTCAAACATGAACAACATTTTGTAATATGACCCACAATGTCTTACGAAGGGGAACAAAGTGACAAAGTAGCCTGTATACTTGTTTTACTGAAGACTCAACATAAAGTCAAAATTCAAAGTTCTTAAAAAATCAAAAGTTAACGCAACAAACAACATTAATCAAAGAAAGCCAGCACAGACCAATAATCCCCCCTCTGACATGGCGAAAAATCCCAGGGGACCTGGGCCCTGATCTGGCCACGTCTCTGCCAAGTCAGGTCACATCCCTCTGCTGTATTGTCTGTGGCTAACAATGTCAGAGGCGGTGCATCATGTGTCACTTTGTTTACAGTGAGTAGGAAGGAGCAGCACCAAAGTTAATATTAATTAGCCATGGCTCTTTAAAGCCCATAAACTGTAATATCATATCATTTTACCCTCCCGTCATGGGACGAATGCAATTTTATTGATCTCACTCTATTAATGAATCAAATTTGATAAAACCTAAATCTTTTTGTTTAAATAAGTGAACATGCAATAGAGACCTGAATCTATT